>JAQQSV010005466.1:0-14533 GCA_028646515.1 Pseudochirops corinnae | reverse complement strand
TGGCGCCACAAGCTCCACATGACCACATTCAGCCTATTAGGGAACAGAGTATACTTTCAAATATCCAAAGGTCCTCAGAGTGACGTAGCCACATTAGCAAAGGGCCTAGGGGCAGGGAAGATCTTTAGATTCCCATAACAACTTTGTACATTTGGTAGTCTTTCCAGTAGATACCCTTCTAATCCCTTTTGTGGAGATACTAGATGTGTGTCAAAACTAAGCATTATTTCAGAGATTTGTGGATGTCATCAAACTGAGGAAGGTAGCTAAAACAACAGAGTTACAGTCAGGATCTAAAAATATCTTGACAAGCTCCAAGTATGGAGCTAAATATATTAAAAAGAAAATTCAATAAGGATAGAGTCTTTGAACCCAAAAAATCAATACTAGAAAAATAAGATAGGGAAGATGTGTCTAGACAGCAGTTGTTCCAAAAAAAAAAATCAGATTGTAGACTGCAAGCTACACATAGCTTGCATTCATAGATTTAGAGCGGGAAGGTACCTTAAGGAACACCTAGTGGTCAATGTGATCTTGGGCTGCACTGGAAGGTATTGTTTCCAAAACAATGCAAGTAACAGTCCCTCTGCACTAAATCCTAGTCAGATCATATCCGGTATATTGAGTTCAATCCTGAGATTAAGAAAGACTTCAATAAGTTGAAGTGTCTAGTGATGGCAACCAATATGGTAAAGGTCTCTGAGTTTATATCATGTGAGTATCACTTGAAGAAAATGGGGCTTAGCCTAGAGAACAAAAAAGGAGGCAGAAAGAGATGTGATATCTGTCTTTGTGTAACAGAAGAGCTGTCATGTTAAAGAAAAGGAAGAATTGCTCTGTTTGATCCTTGAGGCCACAACTAATATCAATGAATGAGGCAGGAAAATAGACAGGTTTAGGCTCAATATTAAAAAAAAAATCCAAACAATTAGAGCTGTCCAAAGATATGTGAGTTGCCTAAAGAAACAGTGAGTGCTCCCTCATTCGAAGTCTTCATGTGAAGGCTGAAAAACCATTTTTCAAGTGGAATGCCTTGTGTCTATGGGATTTGGCAAGATGACAATGGAGGTCCCTTCTAATTCTAGATGAAGACAAAATTAAGAGCTCTTCCTTAAAAAGACAAGGCCCAATTCCTAACTGGATTAGATATTGGAGAACAAAAATGGTAATTTTAATTGAAAAGTAGGAATTCAAAACAAAAAACAAAGAATAAAAGAACTGTTATTGTATTTGTGTGCAACAAAACTAAAAACCTAAAATAGATGAAGGAATTCTTAAAAGTATATATAATATCTTGATACACAGGACAAGAAATTAGAGTATCTAAATAAGCCAATCTCAGAAACATAATTTGAACAAACCTTTAAAAAACTCCAAGAGGAAAAGAAATGTCCCAGGCTCAGATAAACAGATAAACAAATTATACCAACCATTAAAAAAAATTAACCTGTATATTACTTAAATTACTTATAAAAATATAAATTGAAGGTACCCAAACCAGGGAGAGATAAAGCAAAGAAAGAAAGTTATCAGAAACAATATGACTAATGAATTGCAATGCAAAAATAATGAAGAAAATATAAAGAAATCATAACATTATATCCAAAAAATTAAGTACCATATCCATATTGGATTAATATCAGAAATTTGGGTAGGTTCAAGGTTAGGAAGATTATAAATATAATAGATCACATTAATAAAATTTTTTAATTGCATAATTATATCAATTGATGTTTAATTGTCTTCAATAGAATAAAACATTCATGTTTAAAATACAAAAAAAATAAATGAATCTTTTTTTGCATGATATGCAGTATCTATCTAAAAATAAGAGCTAACATTACTTTTGACAGAAAAAATACAACAACCTTTTCCAATAGGATGATATAATTTTAGTAAAATTTGCTAAACCAATAATACAAAAAAAAAGTAGAAGTAATAAGTATAGGTAAAAGGGAGCCAAAATAATCTATGTTTGAAGGTAATATGATGATTTACTTTTTAAATCCCCCAAATTCCCAGGGAATCCTAATTTTTTTAAAAAAGCAATAATAACAGGTTGTGAAATCAAACCTCAAAACCATCAGCTTTTTTTATTACTGACAATAGTCAGAAAGAAAATATAGAAAAAAATAATTCCATTCAAAATAATTTAAAAATCTGGAAATTAACCTATCAAGACACACTCAAGATTTATAGGAAAACTGCCACAAAGCACATTTTATAGAACTAAAAGATTTAAATAATTGGAACAATAGTCACTCTTCATGGTTGAGACCATGTCAGCATAATACAAATTATTACATTACCTCATTTACAGTGTAAGTGTTATACTAATCAAACTACCAAGGGACTATTTTATAGAACTAACATATTAATAACAAAATTCATGTACAGGAGCAAAAGGTGAAGAATTTCAAGGAAAACAATGGGGGGAAAGTGGGAATCAAAGGAGAATGACATCATAAAATCTATATTAGCTCTAGAATAGCTGTATTATAAAGAAGCAATCATCAAAACTATCTTATAGTGGTTAAAAAAAACACAGAATAGTTGATAGGTAAGCAAGACCCAAAAGCAACTGAACATAGTTCAGTTACCTTGTGTTTGATGAATTCAAGAACAAAAACCATTGAAATTAGAATTCCATATTTCACAAAAATTTGAGGATGAAAAAGGAAGTATTCTGGAAGAAATAGTTTTATACCAATATCTTACATAACATATGCAAGAACTTTAAAATGGATAAGTAACCATATATGAAAATTTGCAGGCTAAAAAAGTTAGAGGATAATGGAAAGAACCACCTTTTATTTAGTGTAAGAATTCTTTACTCAATGAATGATAAAAATAATTATAAAAGTAAAAATAGACAATTTTTATTATATAAGATTTAAAGGTGTTTGTTTCCATGGACAAAATCAATAAAGCTTGATTGGTTAAAAAAAAAAATCTTTGCAACAAATAAAGATCCGATGTCCAGTGTATAAGAAGAATTTCCTTAAGCAGATAGCAACAAAAGCCATTCCTCAAAGAATTTGGGGAGGGGGGGGGAGTCCTAAAAAAAGAAACATAAACTATGAACAAGTACACAAAAAAGTCCAGATCACTCATAATCAAAAGAGAAATACAAATTAAAATAACTAAGATTTTATTCTCATACCAATCAGTTTGGTAAAGATGACCAAAACAAAAATAGCAAATATTAGTTGGAGTTTTAGAACATGGGCACATTAATATATTGCTGGGAATTATAGAGCTGTGAATTGATCTAATGAGGCCAGAAAATAATTTGGGGTTACTTTTTTTAAAAGTCATAACACATAATATACACATATACATATACACATATATACACATACACACAGAAATACATGTATGTACATAACTACTGTCCCAGAAATACTACTAATAGGCCACAGAGGGTATGGAAGATCCCTTATATTAAGAAAATATTTTGTAGTAGCAATTTTATGCTAGCAAAGAAGTAAATTCAAAGTGAATGCCCAAAAGTTGGGGAGTGGCCAAACAAATTTTATTACATGCATGTAATATACTTTTGTCTTATAAGAATGAATAAGCTTAGGAACACTTGTCAGTCAGTTAACTAGCATTTATTAAAAATATACTATGCGTCAGGCACTGTGCTAAGTGCTGAAACTAAAAAGAAAGGCAAAAGACAGTCTGCTTCAAGGGGCTTACACTCCAATAGGGGAAGAGAACATGCTAACAACTCCATACAAACAGGACATGTACAGAATAAATTAGAGACGATCAACCAGAGGGAAACACTAGCATTAAGAGGAACTAGGAAAGCCTTCTTACAGAAGGTGGGATGTTTATGAATTGATTGGAATGAAGTGAGTAGATCTGAGAGAATGAACCTTCCAGAAAGGAGTTAGAAAGTTCTGAAGGTGATAAGCACTGACTAATATTGCATATACACAACAAGAAAATGAGCCTATCTTAACAAAAGAAAAGTGATTGATTACTGATGTGAGTCATTTTATAATTAGCTATCTGGATGAACATTAAAAGAATGGATAATAATGAGAAGATGATGAATAGGATTACAGAAGCACCAATCTAAACTGTTTAAATAAGCTAGTGACTCTAAAAAAATGGAAAGTGGGAAAAATAAAGACATTGGTTCTATGGCCATTTCTTAGGGGTGTTTAAATGATAGAAAACAGATACCAGAGTGAAGGAGCTAATCGAACACAGAAACTACCTGAGCTAGCAAATACTTGATCTTCTGGTCAAAAGTAGAGATGTGATAGCCAAGGGAAACATCATCACAGAATACAATGTCATTGGTAAAACCTTAAAGAGAAAAATGCTTTTTCAAGAATTTATCTCCCTATTATATGCCTAGCTTGAATTTAAAAATCAAAAGATCACTGAACAAAGTTATGTTATTATAAGATTTGGGAAAGCTGACCTAGTCCCGGGCTGGAGGATTCTTCACCTCCATCCAGCAATTCAGTAACCTTGCACTTTTTACTTTTCTAAGTCAATGTATTTCTTCCTTTGGGAGTTCTTTGCTCTTTTTCTCCTTTTTTATCCCTTTGAACTAATTAGTGATGGCTCTGGCCACAGTTAGAATACCAACAACACTATGTGCCTTGAGATATGTTTATTTGTTACTAATTTTCACTGTTGTAAAAGTGATTTGATTTAGAAGAAAAACAAAAATGGTTTTGTAAAGAAAAAGAAAAGATAAAATGTTATTGTCTTTATTTAAAAATTTTGAAATTTATTTCAGGAACTTATGCAATCTTAATATAGGAACAAGAGTTTCCTTGTCAAAGGTTGCATTTTGCAATGCTGAGTCATTTTGTTTTAATCTACGACAGACAGAGAAGGATCTTGCATTCTATGCACCTTTCATCCAACAATGGTAAAGATGTGATCTGCTATAAAATAAAATAAAATAAAATTGCTTGCAAAAGCCTGATTGCTCCCTTCTTATACTTTCAGCAAGGATACTCTCAATGCACGTATAAATCATTCTCATAAAGACTTTATAAAAATGAGAAGGTAGGTCAATATAGGTAAATGTGCAGCAATTTCAGTGATGGCATGCTGTTATAAAATCTGATCTCTGCAGATGCTCAGGGGTGCTATAAGGTTGAAACTTGGACCACCACCCAAGTGAATCAAAGTTGCAAAGGATCAAAAGTGAGACATATTGTGGGCGCTTCAGCATAGTTACAATTTCTAATGCATAAGAAGAGGTGCATGTTTTGCCACAAAAGAAATGGATGAGAGAAAAAGAAGATGGGGTGACCAAGAAGCAACTATGAAAGATGACAACAGATAGACAGCCTGAGTGCCACAATGGTATCTACGAAACATGAAAAGATATATAGATGTATCTATATCTATATGTGTATCTATCTATATCTATATATCTCACCTCCACCATTTTGGGTCAAACCATTACAGAAATTCTAAGGGAGAAGAAAGAAAAGAATTACACAGGATGGAAAATATGGATGGCTTATGAGCTACACTGATGCATAAATCAGTTGAAGGGCTGGAGATGAGAGGCAAGTATCAATAAGGACGCCTGTACAATGTGTGACTTAGTGCTGAATTCAGTGGCATGAGAATGAAGTCAGGTGTGGGTTTTTAGAAGTACATTTTGGCTCTTTAAGGCAAAGGTCCCTAAAAATCTTAAAAATGCATAGAGAGTGAATGTCAGGATTTGTAGAGGTCAGTACATTATGCTGAGACTTAAAGCCCAGAGAATATTTGTGTGCCAGACTCTAGACCCAATCTTCACTGTCCACTCTCAGAATTTTAATGGACTCTGTTAAGCCTTGGATAGATTTTAAATCAGTGACATCAAGTTCTAAGCTGCTGTGATTTGTAGAAGGAATAGAACACAGGGAGGAGCCAGCACTTGGAGAAGGCGTGAGATCATCAAAATGCATGTTTTTTAAGGTCAGGAATTTTTTTTTTTTTTGGTCTTTGTATCTCCACCACTTTAACATGGGACTTGACACATAGTAGATAAGTAGATAGTAAGTGTTTGTTGAATGAATGGATGGATGGTGAATGTGTCTCTTCTGTAGGAAATAAAGTGCCCAAGTAGAGGCTGAGGGCTTCTTACTTTTCTGACCCATTGCTTCTACCCCAATGGAACCCGGGAATTTCAGCATCTAGCATTCCTAAGGATAAACAACAGCTCCCCTTAAAAGTATTCTGCCTAACAAAGTTAAAAATACAGAACCCTTTTATTTACAAAATCAAGGACATAGGAAGGACTTGAATATGAAGCCCATAGAGGGTCAAAAGATTCCCTAGTGTTTCTTACCACCTCAGAATACTGCACAGTATTTATGATTTAGTGGACTGCACTGATGGGCCACCCAGCGTGAACAGAAACAGTTTACTCCACCGTGCTGATATTCTTTCTAAGGTTCCTTTGAGATACATTGTTCCTTCACCAACACCTCTTTTTTCTTTTTTGCTGCTCTACATTAGCTCTCTACCATCTCTGCAACAGATATCCTTTACTCTTGCCATATGCTGTGGATCCTCTCAAACTCACCACTGTTGCTGCCCTCTACAGCCCTAACTGGTCCTCTTTCAAAAAATATGGCTCAGATCTGATTGGTTTTCCTATGGACAGAGAAAATTTTGGAAGTTGGGAGTTTATTTATTACACTATAAAAGTCAAAGGTAATTATTATTCTCTCCAAAAACATATGGTATTGTAGTAAATTCCCATCATTACCTCTTTTCCTCTTGTTGGCCCTAATCAACTCAACAAAATAAGTCAAGTCATTGATAAAGGAAAAGAGGAAAAAGTAACCCAATGGGACTAGGGAAAGAGAAGAAAAGTATGAGGTGTGCTTTAACTACCCAACAGAGAAACTTTCTATTTGATCCTGGAGACAATAGGGAGTCACTGCAGCTCACTGACTAGCTGCGATGTGGCAAGAGGGTGAGATACAGTCTTCTTTAGGGTTTGTCCTCATTGTTCTCTGAAGAAACTATGACCAGAGTAGATCAAGAGGTGACTACACTGAAGGCACAGATGAAGGAGCCTCAATCAGTGATAGGTTGAAAAAAATACATAGTGTTGTAGATTTCCTGTTCACCTGAAATGAGGGAGCAAAAGCCTAAGGGATTGTGAGGCTGAGCTAAGAATATAGGTCCATCTCTGATGGAACTCAGCTTGCTAGCTGTTGAGCTTATTAGAGAACCAGGGAAGCCACCAGCAGTTGCTATGGGGATTTGGGTCTTCCCAAGCTCATAGGTTCTACCTCTAAGGGAATTTCTAGCCGGTGATGGGCGACAGAGCATCTTTGACAACAGGAATCAAATAGGCAAGGGCTAGGAGCACATGGGGATGTGACTTAGTAACAACCAGGGAATAGAAATGATCAACTGTTGTAAGAGTACAGATTGGGAATGGGGCAAAGAGCAGCGAATGCCCTCCCACAGGATCTCTCAGTGGGCAGATTGCCCAATGGGTTTGTGTTGGGAAAACCCCTACACAGATGGTCTGAGATAATGGAAAAAGCAATAGAAGGCCAAGATTAAAATCTTTCTTCTACACATATTCTTTATGCAATCTTTGGGATACAAAGTCATCACCATAGTAAGAAATTCCCTGTGCATCCATGTGCATGAAAATTCTCATTTAATAACTGTTACTAACAAAAGTTCACCTTTATTTTCTAGGTTTCCACTTCCAGGACTCCAATGGCTTCCAATGGTAGTGGTCCAGGACAGATTTTAGTTGCCACAGATTTGATCACATGACATGGACTGCAACATGCTACCAATGAGATTTTACACATAAGAAGTCTAATAAGGAAGCATCAGAGATTTACACAACCATAAATAGAGGCTGATCACTCCTGGATAACACATGGATAGCCCCTTTTGTGTTTTGTCTTCCCCATTAGAATGTAAGCTCCTTGAGGTCAGGGACAATTCTCCTTTTTGTTTTATTTGTATTCCCAGAGTTTAGCACAGTGCCTGGCCCATGGGAGGCATTTACTAGTTGCTTATTGATCACCTTGTTTACCCAAATGTTTTACTTGCATCCATAGAATGTTCAAAGGACCAGAGGCAGACCTCGAGAAGGTTGGAGATATTCTCTATGGAGGACTTGTGTGAAGATATGGACATAATGCCATCAACTGAGGAAGTATGGATGCAGTGGCATCTGCATTGGAAGAGACAATGTTCTCATCAAGATGACAAGTTCATTGAGTGTCACAGCGCAGCTATATTTCATGTTGACATTATTTGGAAACCAACAAGCTTTCAGTACAAAATTCCTTCTCTTAAAATGATAGATTTTCAGTATTGGAAGGGACCTCAGAGTTACCTTCTCCACTTTTCCTTTATCAATGAGTTGACTTATTTTGTCGAGTTGATTAGGGCCAGCAAGAGGAGAAGAGGTAATTATGGGGATTCACTACAGCAGCATATGCTTTCGGAGATGGCCTCAGAGGCCATCCAGAATAATCAATCTCTGAACAATTACTCCTTCTATCTCTCCTTAGCTCAAAGACTTCAAGGAATGGGGGTAAAGGATAGAGATAGAAGAAACTCTGTACCTCCTAAGGAGGCCCAGGAGAAAGGTATTAGTCACACCTATCCTGTTACAGACACCAGTGTTACCAGTGAACCTTCCCAAGCCAAAGCCCAAGGGGATCTGGGTCAGGAATAGTCATCATTAGCCATAGAAATAACAAAACAGATCCTGAGACAAATATCATTGTCTCCTTGAACAATGGGGGCACCTGGGTTCCCTAGACCTTCCCTCTTAGTAAGGTCTCTGTTGACCCTGAAACCTGACCTTCCCTTAACCTCTGATCTTTTTTTTTTTATTCCAGCGATTAATATTTCCTTTATTCCTAAAAGAGGATGCGTAGTCCTGATCTTATGTGAATTTCATGCAGCTATCTCATCCAATTTTCTAGTGGTCAGGTGCCTGAAGCATTAATATTCCATTTGGGAGTTAATGCCCTTCTTGTCAGTCATAGTCATGAAGATGATAACAGAATTGCCCACCATCTCACTCGGAAATTATTCTCCTTGGATCAAGCAGGAATGGAAGGCAGCAGAGGCAAGTTACTTGGGTCAGGTTGTATTGCTAATGCTATCATACTCTGTCTTGAGGGTCTATAAATAGTTCTGTATTCCTCAGGTCTGCCAGCCAGACGCTTGTCACCAAGAACAAGAGTTCACACACATACACATATATGTCCCCTACATTTTAAAATGTGTTGAAAACCAGATGTAGATCCTGGGAATAGTGCATTTCTATCAAAGAAGATTTTATTATGGGCTGAAGTTTAATAGTGAGCATAATGATAATAATGAAACTTCATAGAGTCTTTTAAAGTTTGTCAAACACCTTATAAATACTGTTTCATTTGAGTATTCATTTCAACAACCCCAAGAGGCAGATACCATATGTAATAACTCCATTTTCCAAATGAAGAAACTGAGACTTGCCCAGGGTCACAGGACTTAAAAGTGTCTGAAGCAGGATTCAAATTCAGGTCTTCTTGACTGCAAGTCCAGTGCTCTATCCACTTCACTACCTGGCTGCCTATTAAATGGTTGGAGCTTTTTAAATTGTTTGAGGGGTTAAACCTTTAAATTTCATACTTCTACCACTTTGACTCAATGGAATGACAGAGGGTAGGTGGTACATGCTATCCAGGTATGTTGCTCACCAGGAAGCTCTTAATGTAAGATGAGAGAAAGCTCAGACCAGCATTCACAGCACAGTAAAACTAAAGATGCCCCTAATGGGGAAACCAGGATAAAAAAAGCCTCCTTACCAGCCAAACCAGGCTGATTTTACATAAAAATATCAGTATTCAAACACCCAGTAAACATTTGATTCTGATTTGCCACATTTGATTTTGATTCAAACTTTAAAAAAAAACAACACAAACTCAAGCAAACTTTGGATTCAGGTTGATTAGATGCAAAATGCAAAGGGCAAGACTGGATTTGTCAGTCAGTTTTCATCAGGGTAAAAAGTTCTGCAAGAGATCTTCTTTTTCATTTAATCCAGGCATTAAAATGTCATAAGAATGAGCCATCTTATCTAGAACAGTATCATGAGTTTACTTTCAAACAGGTTCCCAGAGCCCTTAGGAGCTAGTGATGCTTTTTAGGGATTACTGAATTATTTAAACAAATTATTTATGCAAATTATTTATATGTAATTGCTTGTAGTTTATAAAAGCAACTTTCTTTAAATTATAATCAAAATTAATTCATCCAAAGCATTTATTAAGATTTTACTTTGAGCCTGGCACTGTGCTAAATTCTAAGGATACAAAGAAAGCCAAAAACATTGTCCCTTGCCCTCAAGGGACTTAAATTGCAGTGACAATAACTAGGTGCATACAAGGTATACAGTGAGTGCCACTGTTACTCCATTTTACAGCTAAGATATCAAAAGTCAAAGTGATTTTCATAGTCACTGATGCTAGTCTGTGATAGAGTGGGATTCAAGCCAAAGTATTCTGACGTCAAATCTAGGACACATTTCACTACATCCTGCTACATGACCACCTTCCTGTCAGATTCCAGCCATCTTTTAGGCATCCAGAAATAATATTCTTCCAGAAAATTCAGTTCTGAAATGGTACCTGAAATGGATTTGGATTTTTCTTTTTGTAACTTGTAAGATTTATTTCTGTATCATTCCCAGAGCTTCATAGCCAGCTCCTGATAAATTGATGACACTCATTTTGATGTGATTCCTTAGTGGTTGCATGTGCAGAGAGGTGTGTGTGTGTGTGTGTGTGTGTGTGTGGGTGTATGTGTGTTTGTGTGCACCCACACCCACACAAATCCATTATATTCTTTATTAGAATATAAATTCTAAACTAGTATTTGAGAAACACAAAGATCTGAGCTATTGCAGCAAGAACTCATAATTCAACAAAAACTACTGGAAAACTGAAAAGAAGTTTGGCAGAAACTAGACATAGGTCTCATATTATATACCAAGACAAGTTCAAAATGCGTATATGATTTGGACATAAAGGGTGATATCATAAACAAATTAGAGGAGCATGGGAAAAATACTTGTTAGATCTATGGATAAGGAAAGAGTTCATAACCAAATAAGAGATAGAGTGGATCACAGGAGGTAAAATGGATAATTTTGACTACATTAAATTAAAAAAGGTTTTGCACAAACAAAACTAATGCAGTCACATAAGAAAGCAGGAAATGGGTAGAACATTTTACAGCAAGTTTCTCTGATAAAGGTGTCATTTCTCAAATATACAGCTAAGGGAGAAAAAATGTAAAAGTAAAAGGGCCATTTTCCATTTAATAACAGGTCAAAAATATGAACAGGCAGTTTTCAGAAGAAGAAATCAAAGTTATCTATTGTCACCTGAAAAATGCTCTAAATCACTAATAATTAGAGAAATGCAAGTGTCTGAAGTATCACCTCTTACCTATCATATTGACAAACACGACAGAAAAGGTAACACAAATGACCAGAATACAAACACTGGAGGGAATGTGGGAAAATAGGCACACTCATGCACTGTTGGTGGAACTGTGAACTGATGCAACCATCCTGGGGAACAATTTGGAACTATGCCCAAAGGGCTATAAAACTGAGCATATCCTTTGACCTGACAATACCACTACTAGGTCTGTATCCCAAAGAGATCAAAAGAAAAGAAAAAGGACCTATATGTACAAAAATATAGCAGCTCTTTTTATAGTGGCAAAGTCCTGGAAATTGAGATGCCCATCAATCGGAGAATGGCTGAACAAGTTGTGGTATATGATGGTGGTGGAATACCAATGTCCTATAAGAAATGACAGGCAGGAAAGCATAGAAAGAAAGTCTTCTATGTCCTAATGCAAAGTGAAGTGAGGAGAATTAGGAGAACCATGGACAGAGTAACAGCAATATTGTATGATCATCAACTGTGAAAGACTTAGCTACTGTGATCAATACAATGATCCACAATTCCAGAGCATTCATGATGAAAAACATCCACCTCCAAAGAGAAAACTGATGAATTCTGGGTGCAAATTGAAGCACTTTAAAAAAAAAAACTTTATTTCTCTTGTTTTTTTTTTTTTCACAACATGGCTAATGTGAAAATATGTTTTGCATGACTTAATATTTCTAATGAGTATCATATTTCTTGCCTTCTCAATGGGTGGGTAATGGGGAGGGGAAGAGAGAGAAGTTGAAAATAAAATTTAAAGAGTAAGTTCCTTGTGAATAGGGATTATTTCATTCATTATAAGTGTATCGTAGCACAGAGCTCAGCACACAGTAATCACCTAGTCAATGCTTTGTTGAATGATCTATAAATTAATAGTTCTCTCCTCAAAAATTGCTCTTGATATTTACTTATGTACTTAATAATGCAAACTTTCAAATATCTCTTTCTTACTTTTTTCCTTCATGTAATATCTCTTATTCAATTGTTTATAAGTCCTAAGATAGATAGATATGTATATATACACACATATATACATACATGTTACATTATATATTAATACAAGTACACAGGTAATAAAAGCCACTTATTTTCTACTTCTAAAATTCAAAAAAGTTGCATTTCAAAATATTTAAATCAATTCACTATTACAATGTCAAAACTCCGAATGGCACAACTCAAAACACAAAAAGACTAGCCAAATCCACAAGCTAGAACTTCAGAAACACCATCATTAGGGTGTATCTTATGTTCATCATATTGTTAAAATAACCTACTCATAAGAATCTCTGACAGATAACTTCTTGGAAAATGCAAAGGAAGCTAATTAATTTTGTTGCATCTGAAAAAAAAAAAAGACTATTACAAAGTTTGACCTGTCATTCATTCCAATTTGCTTCTTTCATAGGCACTTCCTTGGTCTTCTTATATCTTATGTCAAAGTTATATGAAAGACGAAAATATATCTGAGTCATATTTCCTTTATACTGCCTGTCCCCCATACCAGGAATGGACTCCCTCTTCCTTCCTACCCCAAGAATCCCTTTGAATTCCTTCAAAGTTCAGCTCAAATGTCTCTTCTTTCTTGAGACTTTTCCTGAACCCCAGCAGTTGCCAATTCCTAGCCACCCCCCCACCTTAAAAAAATCCCATTGTATTTACTTTGCATATATTTTCTACATACCTACTATAGGTACATTCGGTTTCCCTGGACATAATGTAAGGTCCTTAACAGCAGAAACTATCCAATTATATTTTATATTTGAAGTACCTAACACAGTATTTTGCACATAGGAGACATTTCATAAACGCTGACTAAAGGAAATGACACATAAGAGTTGCTTCAAACTGGGAAACTTCAATGACAATGGGCAAAACTTTTACTCTCCTAAAGAAAGCCTGCAATGAATGAGATACAAATCATAGTATTTGCAACACTAGGCAGAGCTGAAGAATGATTAGATACTAGATCTAGAGCTAAAAGGGACCTCAGAGACCAAGAAATTCAACTCTCTCATTTTATAAATTGGGAAACTGGGAGCCAAGGAGGTTAAGAGACTCACTGGCAAGAGGAATGGTGCCCCAGGGCCCTCCACTGATACAAAGGGCAGGCTTCCAGTCTAAGAATTAGTCAAGAAGCATCATTTAAGGACTTACTGTGTGCCCCTGCCCTCAAGGGGAAGGACAACAAAGAAAGACAAAAGAAAGTAAAGAGAGAAAAACAGCTCCTGCCTTCCAGGGGAAAGACAATATACAAATAGCTAGATACACACAAGAGATGACAGATAGGCAGGTAAATAAACAGATGATAGATAGATAGAAAGATAGACAGATAGACAGACAGATAGATAGATAGATAGACGGATGGACAGACAGACAGACAGACGGATAGATAGATAGATAGATAGATAGATAGATAGATAGATAGATAGATAGATGGATGGATAGATGGATAGATGGATAGATGGATAGATGGATAGATGGATGGATGGATGGATGGATGGATGGATGGATGGATGGATGGATAGATGGAGATAGGAAAGGGACAGGTACTCAGCAGGTGATGCCTTCTGTTGAAGACAGGATTTGAGCTGATTCTTTCAGGAAGCCAGGAAAACGAAGAAGTGGAGAGGCAGTACATTCTTAGAAGAGGAAACCGCTAAGGCACAGGAAGGGAGATGGGAGATGAAGCGTCATACTTGAGAGATACTATGGAGGAGAATGGAATTGGATCACAGAGTTTGTGGAGACAATGACCAGCCTCATAAGAGGTATTCATCCTGTAGCAACAACCCTACAGGACTCTCTTGTTACCCTCTCCCATGGGAGAAATGACCACTTCCATGAAAGTGTCATCAGCGGGGGCGGAGCCAAGATGGCGGCGTAGCAGCAGCAACATATCGCAGCTCTCACATAGCCACCCCAAAATACCCATAAAATAGGACTCTAAACCAATCCTAGAACTCCAAAACGCACACAAGGATACTTCCCACTAAAGTCAGCTCGGCTACGAGGAACCATATCAGCACTGCGAACCGAAACCAGCCTGGCCTGAAGCC
>JAQQSV010005465.1:0-14533 GCA_028646515.1 Pseudochirops corinnae | reverse complement strand
CCCAAATCGCTGGGGTCCTCCTGGCTGCTGTAGCTCTCAGGAAGATGCTGGGACTCTTCTTAATTACTTCCGGCTGACTGGATAATGAAGACTCCAAGACCGAGGCCCAAGACGGCGATCCGGATCCAGGCCACTCAATGCGAGAGCACTGGCCTGAGAACAATCGCTAAGTCCTCCTGCTGTCTGCAGGCCGCGGGCGGGAAGCTACAATGCGGAGGCGGGTGCAAAACCTCTGCCTTTCACTTTTCTGCTCTGGAGGCCTTTCGGCCGGACTGCTTATCTCCCCCTTTTGCAATCCCCACTCACAGCTGCTGCTAATCCGCTCACCTGAGAGCCTCCTCTGCTCCTCCCATCCAGCCGCCCCCGGGACACAGCCGCGGCTTCAGGGCAGGCTGGTTTCAGTTCACAGTGCTGACATGGTTCCTCGTAGCCGAGCTGACTTTAGTGGGAAGTATCTTTGTGTGCGTTTTGGAGTTCTAGGATTGGTTTAGAGTCCTGTTTATGGGTATTTTGAGGTGGCTATGTGAGAGCTGCGATATGTTGCTGCTGCTACACCGTCATCTTGGCTCCGCTCCCCCAGGTTTATCATTTTTAAAAAATTCTGTTTAAACCTTGAAGTGCTACAGAAATGTGGGGTGTCATTCTTATTGTTGCTACTGGATTTGAACTGGCTTTGCCACTAATTCACTTAAAAGACAGTGTGATCTAATGGAAAGACCTTAGAGTTAGAATCTTTGCATTGTTTCCCATTGTCCCATCTTTGTCACTTCCTTTCACCTAGAGTCAGAGATAGAGCAGAGTTTGGGCTTCTAAATCTCATCACATAGTTAAAAGGTTTCCATACTGTCAGATCCTGATACTCTGGAACCTGGTGCTCATGATTAATACCTCACTTTTCTGGAGGACACTTCAGCCACCCAGATCATTGTTCAGCCTCAGAGAGTAGCCATAATGGAAGTCTCAAAGTCCCCTCACAAAAAGCTGTTACTGTTATTGTTGTTGTTGTTGTTATTGAGTTGTTTCAATCATGTCCAACTCTCCATGAATCCATTTTGTTGTTTTCTTGGCAGACACTGGAGAGGCTTCCTATTTCATTCTCTAGCTCATTTTATAGATGAGAAACTGAGACAAAGAGGGTTAAGTGACTTATCCAAGGTCACACAGATAGTTTCTGAGGCTAGATTTGAACTCAGAAGATGTGTCTTCTTGATTCCAAGCCCAGCACTCTGTATTATGGTGCCACCTAGCTGTCCAAGTCAGTGTGTTGATCTATATCATAGAACCATCAGATTATTGATTTAAAGATGGAAAGGATCTTAGAGCACATCTAGCACAATCCCTTCATTTTATGGGTAAAGCCATTGATGCAGGGCCATATTGAAGCTGCTTTCCATTGTACCATGATGCATCTCTTATTTTTTTAAAAAAAAGTCTAGATAATAGACTGTTTGAGGTAGAAGGAGTCTTAGAATGATAGAACATGGAAGTCAGAGCTATAAGGGACCTGAAAGTTGTCAAACAGATGTCAGACTTTGAAAGAACCACAGAAATTATCTAATCCAATCCCTCGTTTTACATGAGGAAATTGAAACCCAGAAAGATATTTCTTATCCTGTCCAATCTCACAAAGCTTTAATTCAAAATTCAGATCCTTGTTGTCCATTTAATGCTTTACAAAATCTCAATTGGAAAGAACAACAGAGATCAGCTAGTCAGTCCTACTTGGCCCTTAAACACAATCACTTCCATACCAGCAAGGAGATTTGAAGACAATCATTGATAGGAGAACCCACTAGATCCTAAAGCAGCATATTCCCAATTTGGGATGGTTTTAATTGTTAAGATATATTTGCTTACTTTGACCTGAAATCTGTCTCTCTGAAACTTCTGCCTAATGCTTCTAGTGCTGCCCTCTGAGCCTCAGTAATACAGAGCTAATTTCCTCCCCTTCATGCCCCAGTTCTGCAAAGCACTTCAAATACTTGAAGACACATGTTCCACCCCCTAATTCTTATCTTCTCCAGGCTAACCATCCTCATTTTCTTCAACCAGTCCTCATATGACTTAGTAGCAGCTGTAGTGACAGCATTTATATGGCACTTACAAGTCTACAAGGCACTCTATCTACAAGTTTTCATTTGAACCTCACAACAGCCCTTCAAAGTATTGTTCCTTTTTTACATATTAAGGAATTGAAGCTCAGAGAGACTGATTTCTCCTGAGTCACAGAGTTAAGTGGCAGACGCTGAATCTAAATCCAGATCTTCCCAGTTACAAGGTTAGTGTTCTGGTATCTGTCTCTGGATGCACTCAGATTTGTCAGTATCTTTCCTAAAATACGACATCTAGCACCTAGAACATAGAACACAGAATGTCGCTCTGGGAATCTTAGGACCCAGCAACATTAGAAATGGAAGAATAGGGACGAATCTAACTACTGAAAGATGGAATGATATTCTGAATGAAGAACTTGGAAGCAAACGGGCCAGGCTGAGAGGAACAAGAAACCTAGCCAACAGAGGCCACCACTTCAGAGCCCAGGAGAGATGTCACTGGTGCTCAGCAAAGAAAGAGGCAGGACCCACACACCTTCCTTTTCAGTCAGCCAAGAAAGAAGTAACCCAGTCCTTCATGCCACCTTCCAATGGTGTAGTTTGGCAGGAGATTAAGATTCCCATTTGGCATGAAGAATGGGAAAACAGCTTGTCTCAATCCCCCTCTCCCTGTGCCCCTGACTCTCCATGCTGAGATGGAAACCATTTGAGAGGATGAGTAAGCTAATGATGGAATTTGCAGTTGTTGCTCCACATCAAATGGCCCTTAAAACTTGGAAGAGGAGGGAGGGGACTCATTTCTAGTGGCTTTTAAGAGCTTTCTCTCCCTGAGGTATTTGGGTACCTCTGCCCCCTTATATAATCCATTGGAGGGTAGTGTTTCTCAAACCCAGCTGGTCTCACTGGCAGCAAGCCCAGTCCGGTCTTCTAAATCCTGACTCCAACCTGGATGGGTCTTGAGTGTGGCAAATGGAAATCAGCAAATCTGGCTTCAACCCACCCCTCCCTCCTCCTGATTACCAAGTCAAAGACATGGGGAAAGTGGGCATTTCTCTATTGAACACTCGATCCAACGATTACTATTATTACATAATGGGTGACACAAGGAGCAACAGATTGAAGTGTCACCACTGGACTGAAAGACTTCTGTTTTTTACATGGCACTCATTTCAGCTGCCGTAAGATGTGAAAATAGAGCTAATTGCAACTAAAGAGTCTTCCTTGTAGCTTCCTCATTTTCTGCAGTTAGCGTCTCTTGATTCTGTGGTGGCATCCTTACAGTCATTGACTTTCAAATGCTACATATTTTGCTTAAAAGGAATCTTTCTGGCAAGGATGAGGTAGACGATAGGCCTGGAACTACAATTCATTAGGGAATCCAACTCCATGGAGTGGAGCACTTCAAATAATCATCACAATCGCGGGCGTTTGTGCAGGGCTTTCAGTTTCACAACAACCAGAGGCATGGTTGCTGTTATTACCTACATTTTACAGATGAAGAAACTAAGGCAAAGAGAGGTCACACATTCAGCTAGATGTCTGAAGCAGGACAGAACCCAAGTTCTTCTAAACTACAAGTCCTATCTCCATTGCCCCACCTAGCTAACTACAAACATGCTCCCTGCAGATACTTGCATATCCATTACATGCTGACGATGGAATATATGTATATAACACTTAGTATTTATATAGCACTTAAAAATTTGCAAAGTGCTTTCTAAGTATTAGCCCATTTTCTCCTCCTAACACCCCTGGGAAGCAGATGAAGAAATGGAGGCGTAATAAGCGCCAGGAAGTGTCTGAAGCTGGGGCTGACATCAGGTCTTCCTGACTCCAAGTCCAGTGGTTGCTCTATGCAGCCCAGCTGCCATCTGTCATGTAAGTATGAACATGTGGGAATACAGGCATATCTAGTTTTATGAACTTCCAGGACACTGTATCTTTTACTAATTGAAGGTTTGTGGCAATCCTACTTTGAGAGAGTATATTGGCATCATTTTTCCACCAGTATGTACTCACATCATGTCTCTGTCACATTTTGGTCATTCTCACACTATTTCAAATGTTGTCACTGTTATTATATTTGTCATTGTGATCTGAGATCTTTGATGTCACAAAGCACACACTTATAAGACAGTGAACTTAATAAATGTTGTGTGTGTTTTTTCTGCTCCACTGACCCACATTCCTCAGTCTCTCTTCTTGTCCTCCAGCCTTCCCATAAACAACACTATTAAAATTAGGCCAATTAATAACCTTACAATGGCCTCTAAGTGTTCAAGTGAAAAGAAGGGTCAATCAATGAGAAAACTTCACTGTCTTATTTTAAGAGATTGCCAAAGTAACCCCAACCTTCAGCAACTGCCATCCTGATCAGTCAAGAGCTACCAACATCAAGGCAAGATCTTCCACCAACAATTGCTCATCCTCCATTTTTGAAGAGCACCAATGACATCACAGGATGATGATCTGACTTGCAGGTGAATTGGATTTAAGTAAAGCAGAGTTGCAAAGTAAAGTGGTCAGCCTCATTCTCTCTTCCAGAGCCACTGAAGTCCAGCAACAAAACAAAAACCAGAATGACTGGAGATTGCCTGCGATGGAGTGGATGACCTTGGTGTCTTCAATGTCTTTCCAAGACATAATATTATTGCACACATAATAGATTTTAGTATATTATAAATATAACTTTTATAGACTATAGTATAATATAAATATAACTTTTATAGACTATAGTATAATATAAACATAATTTTTATATGGATTGGGAAACAAAAAAATTCATGTGACACTTGAGATATTTGCTTTATTGTGGTGGTCTGAAACCAAATCCAATTTCATTATATATTTTACCCTACCAACCCACTCACTGGAAAGTAAGCTTCTTGAAGGTGAGGTATCGTTTCTGTCTTTCAAACACTCTGCCCCTTGCCCAGCTCAAGGAGTAGTGAGTGCCTGGTTGAGTAGGGGCTTGATAAATGCTTGTCAAATTAAATTGAACCAGTGGCCTTTGTTTTTACATTATAGCCATTTGCAGAAATTTCCACCTCCCTAACTCCACCAGGAAGCAAAGGAATTAGGCGACACTAACCCATATTGCAACTGTGTTTGATAGCAAAAATAATCTTTCTATCTTTGCAAGGATAAAAAGGAGATGGATTTCTATATATTTTTTCTGGTCATTATGATGACAAAATGCTCAGCATTGTTCTTACATTTTTGATTCTATTATTGTGGTCATTGTAGACATAATTTTGCTAAATCTGCTCACTTCACTCTGTATCAATCTATACACATTTTCTCATGTTTCTCTGAATATCCAGTATTACTCAAGACAACATAAACACACATATACACAGACCTTGGAAAGATTGTGGCTTTGCCAGAGGGAAGAGACTATTTTCATTTTTAACATTGCAGACCCAGACCCTAGCACAATGCCTGGCACAGAGCTTATTGTTAATAAATGATTTTTGTTCAGTCATTTCAGCTTTATCTGACCCTTTGTGACCCTGTTGGGGATTTTATTAGCAAAGCTACTGGAGTAGTTTGCCATTTCTTTCCATAAATGCTTAATGATTGATTTACATGGATGAAACTGCTTTCAAAACTAGAGCATTTGGATCATGAGTAGGTTCAGGAAGGACATGCTAGATGCGTGTGAAGTACAAACATAACTGAGCTCAGTGGCTCTTGGTTTCATGACACTTCATGAGTCCCTCCCTACCCTTTTCATCCTTCCCTCCCATACCTGGCTCTGCGCCTTTCCCACATCATTCCATATGCTTAGAATGACTCTCGCTCCACTTACTCAATTGCACGAGGATTTACTAACCATATAGTAGGTACTGGGGATTAAACAATAGAAAAGCCAAATGCCTGAGAGTACCGATGGCAGCTGGGTGGTAGAGTAGATAGAATGCTATGTCTGGAATCAGAATCTGAGTTTTGTTCCAATCCCAGGTACTTTTTAACTATGTGACCTGGGGCAAGTCATTTTGCCTATAGTTGCCTTTGCTTCCCCATCTTTAAAATGGGAATAATAATAATAATAACAACCTGAATCACAGGATTATCGTGAGTATCAAATGAGGTAATATTTGTAAAGCACTTAGCATAGTGCCTGGCACATAGGAGATCCCACAGAAATGTTTATTCTCTTTCCCTCCCCCTACAAATGAGAGATTCCCTAGTCTCAGTCTCAGTGGTAACTCATACCCCCTTTCTGGAAAAGGTAAGGAAAAAGAACCTAGTAAAAAAAAAAAACCACTGATATTAGGGTGTCATATGCCTCTTAGGAATTAAGCTCCCTCAAAAATCTTGTAGCCCCCAATTCCCTGACTTAGGGAATGGCGCTAAATGGTCAGGGTTAAGCAAGCAGTGGTGGCCTTATTTCACTACATCTAAGGAACCTTGATTTTTTTCAGTGCAACCACTCCCAATAGAGGCAGAATCACTCTGTGCCATAGTAAACAATCTCATGAGTTGATTTGCACCCCCAAAATAATCACCAACCTCCTGGTGCCATACTTCTTCAAATTTAGCTAGACTGGCCTTTTGATGATTGTCTGTCACTAGTCCCAGACTCAAAAGCCTTCCCAGTCATGTAGGAGATAGAAAATGGACACTCCCGGCATAGACTTCTAGTCCTCAGAGCCCCCTCCATACCACAATAAGACACAGAGGAGAATTTCAACGTGGAATTGTGGCTTTCGTAAATAAAAATTGATAACAATGATCATTAGGGTGGAGAGAAATTCTAGCATTTGTAGAAGAGTTGCTTCCTCTGCAGTCAGAACTCTGACTCCACACAGCATTTATCATAATGCCTATTTTTACACCTTGCCATAAAAGGATGAGACTGGTTGTTTTGAAATTAAAAACAGGCTAGAACTGATGCAATTAAATGAGAGTCAAAATGGTCCAAATTATCTATTGGAAATGGGACGCAAACTTACACCAATGATGCTGTCACTGTTCAAAGCACAACTGGACTCCTCTTGGGGAATGACCTTCACAGTTGGTGTAGAAGCTATATAAGAAAAACAGTTTATCACTTTATCATTAGTCATATCTTGATTCTGTACTTAAAGAGGAAAGATCAGTCTGAGCACCCACACAATTTTTCTATAGGTAGCTTTGGGAATGTTTTCTGAAGTGAAAGGATAAAATTTCTCAAAGGATAAAACTTCACAGTGATTATTGAGGACGGCAGTGAATTATCAAATTCTTTTGATTCTATCCCCACAATACTTCTCATTTCTATCCTTTCTTCTCCATTCTCACTGTCACTGCCCTAATATAGGCCTTCATTCATTAGTACTCCCTCGGAAAAGTGCAATAAACTCCTAACAGGTCTTCTTGCCTCTTTCTCTGCCACAATCTATCCTTCATGCTGCTGCCATAACAGCTTTTAACACATAGCTCATACCCCCTTTCTCAGATTTCTCAGATCAAAAATCTTCACTGGCTCCCTATTGCACCCCCAAAAAAGCTAAAACCCCCTTACCTGGAATTCAAGGCTCTTTATACTAGCCTTATCTCATATTACTACCATCCATGCTCCCTAGCCAAACTGGACTGCCCCATCCCCAGAATGTGCGTCTTGCCCCCATGCCTCTGTCCATGTTCATTAAAGATGCAATGTTCTATTTCCCCTGGTTCAGCTGCCAAATTCCCACCTGTCTTTACAAATCCAATTCAAATGCCACCTCCTCCATGAATTCTTTAGCTCTGTGAGATTACTAAAGAGCTTTCCTCTCAGACCTTTTATATTACTTTGTTTTACAATTCTCCAGCCTATTAACTTTATCTTGGATATTATGATTATTTCTGTGTGTGCATCTTATCTCCCTATTATACTATTAGCTCCTTGAAGTCAGGGCCTATTTTTCTCCTAATTTTTACGTAGCGAGAGTAGGCCCCTACCTGTAGCAGAGGGGCATCATTGTGTTACTTAAAAGGAGACAGAATAGACATCGTCAGGGGCAGAGCCAATATGGTGGAGTAGAAACAGGACAGCCGCATTACTCCGGCTTCCACCTCCTCCAATGCATGTAAAAAAGTGACTCTAAACAAACTTTAGAGCTACAGAACACACAAAATGACAGAGAGAAACAAATCTCCCACTGAAGGAGCCTAGAAGGCCAGCAAGAAGGGTCCATCACACCAAGCTGGGAGCTGAGTGCAGTCCTGACTGAGTCATGGTTTTGGCCCCAGAGCAGCCCCAACCAGTAGCAGCTGGAGTAGACTTCAGGAGAGTAAATCACCAACAGCTGTAGCAGTTCCCAGACTTCTAAATCCACAAATACCAAAGACAAAATAAAAGGTCAGTGTGGAGATTTGTTGGAACAGGGGGATATAGAACAGTGTGGTCCAGCTGCTACTCCAAGAACAAGAAGTGCAAGAGATTCTGTGGCTGCAGCTTCTGTCACATGGCTGTTTCCAGAGCTCCTGGTCTTCAGATTTCAGGGGGACCAAGCACATATTCAGAGGGTAATTGCTCTTGCTTTAACCTGCTTGGATCCATATTGTGGTCTTGGGTGGTGATCCTGGGGTGTGTGACCCATGAGAAAGAGCATGTGGAGGCTGTAGAGAGGATGCCCATCTAATAGCTCCAGCATCTGCAAAATCCCCAGTGATTTGGAACACAGCTCTCTCCATTCTGGAAGCAGAGTACTACCATGGCAAAAAGCGCAAAAGTCAAGTAATTAGCTACCAATACGAGCAAGCAACAGGAGCACAAATAGACCATAAAATCTTTTTTGGAGACAAAAAGGATCAAGGCATGGAGTGGGAGAAAGACACTGGAGTCAGAATTCCTGCATCAAAAGCCTCCAAGAAAAATATGAACTGGTTACAGGCCATGGAAGAGCTCAAGAAGCACTTTGAAAATCAAGAGAAGTGGAGGAAAAATTGGGAAGAGAAATGAGAATGATTCAAGAAAATCATGAAAAATGAGTTAACAGCCTGATGAAGGAGATCCAAAAATACACTGAAGAAAATAGCACCTTAAAAAATAGATTAACTCAAATGGCAAAAGAGGTCCAAAAAGCCAAGGAGGAGAAGAATGCCTTAAAAAGCCAAATTGGAAAGATGGAAAAGGAATTTTTAAAACTCACTGAAGAGAAAAACTCCTTCAAAATTAGATTGGAGCAATTGGAAGCTAATGACTTTATGAGAAATCAAGATACTATAAAACAAATCAAAACAAATGAAAAAATAGAAGGCAATGAGAAATATCGCATTGGAAAAACCACTGATCTGGAAAATAGGATCCAGAAGAGATAATTTAAAAATTATTGGAGTACCTGAAAGCCATGATCAAAAAAAGAGTCTAGACACCATCTTTCAAGAAATTATCATGCAAAATTATACTGATATTCTAGAATTAGAGGGCAAAATAGAAATTGAAAGAATTCACCAATCACCTTTTTAAAAAGATCCCCAAAAGAAAACTCCTAGGAATATAATAGCCAAATTCCAGAGTTCCCAGGTCAAGGAGAAAATACTGCAGTCAGGAAGAAACAATTTGAGTGTTGTGGAAACACAATCAGGATAGCACAAGACCGAGCAGCTTCTACCTTAAGGGATCAAAGGGCCTGGAATATGATATTCAGAGATCAAGGAGCTAGGACTAAAACCAAGAACCACCTACCCAGAAAACTGAGTATAATGCTTCAGAGGAAAATATGGTAATTCAATGAAATAAAGGACTTTTGAGCCTCCTTGATGAAAAACCTGAGCTGAACAGAACATTTGACTTTCAAATACAAGAAGCAAGAGAAGCATGAGAAAGTAAACAGGAAAAAGAAATCATAAGGAACTTATTAAAGTTGAACTATTTACATTCCTAGATGGAAAAATGATAATTGTAACTCATACAATTTTTATCAGAATGAGGATAGCTGAAGGTAATGTGTGTGTGTGTGCATATAATGTATGTATGTATGTATGTATATATATATATATATCTCCTCCTATACATACATACATACATATATATGTAGACATATATATGTATGTATATATGTATGTATGAATAGGAGGATGCATATGTCTATAAATATATATTTGTGAGTGAAGTCATTTGTTTATTCATGTATACATAGAGGGCACAGGATGAGTTGAATATGAAGGGATGATATCTAAAAAATAAAATTAAAAGGTGAGAGAGGAATTTATTGGGAGAAGAAGAAAGGGAGTGATAGATTAGGCTAAATTATCTCATATAAAAGAGGCAAGAGAAAACTGTTACAGTGGAGGGGAAGAGCAGTAAGGTGAAAGGGAATGGGTCAACCTTACTTTCATTGAATTTGGCCTAAGATGGGAATAACATACACACTCAATTGGGTATCTTACCTTACAGGAAAATAGTTGGGTAGGGGATAAGAGGGGGGAGGATAGAAGGGAGGGAATATTTGGGGAAAGGGTAGTTAGAAGCAAACATTTTTGAAAAGGGATAGGATCAAAAGAGAAAATAGAATAAGGGGGGGCCGGATAGGATGGAGGGAAATATAGTTAGTCTTTCACAATATAAACACTATGGAAATGATTTGGGTAACTACACATGTACAATCTATATTGAATTACTTATCTTCCCAGTAGGGGTGGGTGAGGAGGGAATAAGGGGGGAAAAATCTGAAAATCAAAGTTTTAAAAACAAATGTTTAAAAATTGTTTTTTTACATGCAACTGGGAAATAAGATATACAGGTACTGGTGTCTAGAAACCCATCTTGCCCTACTAGAAAGTTAGGGAGATGAAGGGGGAAGATATAAAAGAGAACAGATTGGGGGAAGGGGTACTCAGTAGGCAAGCTATTTTGGGGTGGGGGTAAGGGAAAGACAGGGAAAGAAAAAATTGTAACTCAAACTCTTGTGAAAATGAATGTTAAAAACTAAAAATAAATAAATTTAAAACTTAAAAAACAAAAAAGATCTTCATCCTCTTCTTCCCTAACCTGTCTCAAAGAGAGGTATCATTCTTATGAGGAGGGCCACCTGAAAGTTGGGGTTGTAAGCCCAGCCACTCTTCTCTGCTCAGAGAGCACAGGTACTAGACGAGAATGGTTTGTATGCACTCACTCCAGTACTATTGGTCTAAGGGATGTGGTTGTGAAGTTCAGGCTAATTTCTGATTGCTGTTTCATTATTGGAGAAGAAATGCCCTAAGCTATATATTCAAGGCTTAATTCTCTTCCCACCAAATACCAGTTCCACAATAAACACACAATAACTAGCAAAGGAACCCATTTATCCAGGTCCATAGCAAACAGAAATCAGAGAAGGTGCATGCAAGAGAATATAGAGTGAAGAAGCTCTCTTATTGGAAGTGAGATAGCTCAGCTCAACCAAGGGAGAGTGCCAAGGGGAAGTTCCCCAGAGTTTCTAGTGGAGCAAGTTAGCAACAGGGACCTGAGGGAGACTGTCCACTCATCTTATGTTGGCCTCTTCCCGGAATCTTTTCCTTCAGCAACCTCAAGTGAGGTTTTCTATTTTCTTTTTGAAAGCAGGAAGCCAGAAGCACCTAGAAAGACTAGAGACCTAAAAGAATCAAAGCAGCTCTAAAGATTGAAGACAATGGAGCTTTCCTCTCTTTGGCACTTGTCCATTCTACTCCACATTCTCACAGGCTTAGGATATTGATCTCCTCAATGAGGAGATAGTCTCATACCAATGTGTTTTGGGACTCAGGTTACATTCATATTTATTAACATCTAGTACAGTGTACTATGCACTGTGGGAAGGTAGGTCATGCGGTGGACAGAGCCCTTGACTTGGAGTCAGGAAGACTTTGTTTGAATACAGCTTCCAACACTTACTAGCCCGGGCAAGTCACTTGATCTCCATTTGCCTGAGTTTCCTCATCTGTAAAATAGGGATGATACTAGCACCGGGGTGGTTGTGAGGATAGAGTGAGATAATATTTATAATGCTCTTAGCACATTGCCTTGTATCTACTAGGAGCTTAATAAATTCTTGTTAAAATTTCATAGTTTAAATAAATGTCTGTTGAGAGAATGTATTTGGGAACTTCCAAAAAATGTGCTGCAAATTCAGAAATTAATACACACACGTGCACGCGCGCGCACACACACACACACACACACACACACACAATTCCCAAAGTGTTCTGAGCAATGACAGCCTTCTAAGTGATAACTTTGGAAAGGACAATACTCATGACTTGATAAAGAGTTATGGTGTGGTAATTAATTAGAAATTAACATGAATTTATAGTAAAATCTTGACTATAACGGCTACCTGAGGAACCGAAAGTACCTTCCAAAAGTGTCACATCTTTTTAGACTAGGAAGCATCATAGGATCATAGAATATGACAGCTAGAAGGTACCTCAGAGACTATCTAGTCCAACTCCATCATATTCCAGATAAGGTAACTGGAATACCAAAAAGGTTAACTGACTTCCCTAGGCTCACATGACCAATAACATGTTCTATGTCCAGTAGCCCCTCAACAAATGTTCATCAATTGACAGATCAAATACTAGTTTCTAATCTATTCTCTATCAGACAATTCTCCTTCCATTTACCGGATTGTTGGCTCTGAAATGGGAGGTGAGAAAGGAAGGGGGAGAGGGAGAAATTGTAAAATTGTCAATGAACTCAAATAATCTCCCTAAGAAAGAAACCCTGGTGTTTCATGGCTGGCTTTGGCTCTCAGTAATAAAATGGGAAATTCTCTAGCATGCAGTAAATTATTAGAGATACATTCTTGAGATGTTACAGAGCAAATGAGAGGACTGGCATTTCTGGGTTGCAAATTACAAATTGAGGTGCCTTTCTCTCTACTAAGGGTGACCACTCTGACTCACTTGCTTTTTCTTTGAGGCTGTTCAGAGTCTGACAATGTCACTTGCCCAGAAAAGTTCACTTCCCAAAATACCACTCTACAGGTAAATGGAAGAAAGGTCAGAATGATATAGGTATGCTTGTTATAAATCATTTTGTACATAAAACCGCCTAATTACCAGGAAGATAGGATAGAGGATATGATACTGCCTTGCCAGTGCATGCTAAGGATGAGAAGGTGGCAGGATGGGAATTGGAGAACATATTGTACATATTAAACCATTAAAATCCAGGCCTTATTTTTGTCTCTAAAGAAAATGCTTAAACATACTTTGTAATTAATAAAGCAACTGAGAACTACAAAGAACCTTGAAGAACATCTACTCTAGTTCTTTCATTTTATGTATAAATAAGAAAAGTAAGGATTAGATAGAGAGTTTTGCCCAGGTTCACACAAATACTAAATAACCTACTGGATTCAAACCCTGGACTCTGGACCCCAAATCTATCTCATGTTCCTCCTATCCCCCATATTTCCATAATATTTGAAGGTTCACAAACCATTTTCTTCCTAGCAATATTTGGAGGGAACTACCACAAACATGACTTTTAAAGTATCCCATTTCCCTACCTTACTAGTACTTATTAAACGTTCCAAGACAGAATTCTAGAAAGAGAAGTTATCAGGAAAGAGCCTAGATCTTCAGTTCATGCACATGATTAGATAAAAATATCCTCAAATAAATGTTTCAAGACTTTGAGGATAAGTCTTCCCTCAACTAATGGCATAAGTATTCCCTCAACTAATGCAGATTCCAATGTTTCTACAACTTAGTAGATGGTTTTCAAGAGCTATTGCAGTGAAAAAAAAATCAATGCAGCTAACCTGATGATGAGTCTCCACAAATTTAGATGGGTTAATCTTCAGATGACACACATCCAAGCCATCCCTGGACTAGTACTCAAAGCTTCCTCAACACCTTGATGCTTCAGCCAAGATATTTTACTCAACAAGAAACATAAAAGAAAATGCCCCAGATTTATTAGACCTAGAGAACAAAGTGAAAATAAAATTCATTGATAACTTCTTTTTTTTTTTGCTTTTTTGGAAGGCAGTTGGGGTTAAGTGACTTGCCTAAGGTCACATGGCTAGTTTTTTGTGTTAAGTGTCTGAGGCTAGATTTGAACTCAGGTCCTCCTGACTCCAGGGCAGGTGCTCTATTCACTGCACCACCTACCTGCCCCCACTGAAAACTTCTTAAAAGAAAATTCTAAGTAGAAAACACCCAGACATATACCTAAAGAGCTTCCAGATTAAAGGACACATTCTGCAAGCATCCAGAAAGAAAGAGTCCAAGAACCAAGAAACAACAATCAGTATCATACAATAATCAGCAGCAATTTATAAAGGAGAGAAAATTTTGTTAAGTCCAAAGGCAAAAGATAAATGATTATAATAAAGAATACTTCACTCTTTTAAACTAAATATAATCCTATAGGGAAAAATGTTTAACAGAAAAGGAGATTTTTAAGCATCTTTGATTAAAAGTCAGTGGCGAGCAGAAAGTTTGAAATGTAAACATATGAATCAGAAGAAAGCCAGAAAGATCAATCTATTTGAACCAGAAGAGGACTTGCACTCTAATGGGAGAGAATAGAGGAGTTT
>JAQQSV010005464.1:0-14533 GCA_028646515.1 Pseudochirops corinnae | reverse complement strand
TGTGGGTATATGTATGTTCATGTATACACAGATAGAGGGCAGAGGATGAGTTGAATAGGAAGAGATGATATCTAAAAAATAAAATTAAGAGGTGAGAGAGGAATTTATTGGGACAAGGAGAAAGGGAGAGATAGATTAGGTTAAATTATCTCATATAAAAGAGGCAAGAGAAAACTGTTACAATGGAGGGGAAGAGCAGGTGGGTGAAATGGAATGGGACAACCTCATTGAATTTGGCTTAAGGAGGGAATAACATACACACTCAATTGGGTATCTTACCCTAGAGGAAAATACGGGGGTAGGGGATAAGAGAGGAGAGGACAGAAGGGAAGGCAGATTGGGGGAGAGGGTAATTAGAAGCAAACATTTCTGAAAAGGGATAGGGTCAAAGGAGAAAACAGATTTAATTGGGGGTGGGATAAGATGGAGGGAAATATAGTTAGTCTTTCACAATATAACTACTATGGAAATGATGTGGGTAACTACACATGTACAATCTATATTGAATTTGTTATCTTCCCAGTTGTTGCGGGTGAAGAGGGAAGACGGGGAAAAAAACTGGAACTCAAAGTTTTAAAAACAAATGTTTAAAAAAAATTTGTTTTTTCCATGCAACTGGGAAATAAGACATACAGGCACTGGGGTACAGAAACCCATCTTATCCTACTAGAAAGTTAGTTGGGTGAAGGGGAAGGATATAAGAGAGAACAGATTGGGGGAAGTGGTATTCAGCAGGCTTGCTATTTTGGGGTGGGGGTAGGAAAAAGATGGGAAGAAAAAAATTGCAACTCAAAATCTTGTGGAAATGAATGTTGAAAACTAAAATAAATAATTTTTTTTAAAAAAAGAATGCTTGAAAGTTTACTATTTCATTGAATATTCATATTTTCCCCTGAAGCATACTCAGTTTTGCTGGGTAGGTGATTCTTGGTTTTAATCCTCACTCCTATGACCTCTGGAATATCATATTCCAAGCCCTTTAATCTCTTAATGTAGAAGCTGATAGATCTTGTGTTATCCTGATTGTTCCTTTCTGCCTGCTTGCAATATATTCTCCTTGACCTGGGAACTCTGGAATTTGGCTACAATATTCCTAGGAGTTTTCTTTTTGGGATCTCTTTTAAGAGATGTTTGGTGGAGTCTTTCAATTTCTATTTTACCCTCTGATTCTAGACTATCAGGCCATTTTCCTTGATAATTTCTGTAAAGATTATGTCTAGGCTCTTTTTTTTGATCATGGTTTTCAGGTAGTCCAATAATTTTTAAATGATCTCTCTTGAATCTATTTTCCAGGTCAGTGGTTTTTCCAATGAGATGTTTCTCTCTCTCTCTCTCTCTCTCTCTCTCTCTCTCTCTCTCTCTCTCTCTCTCTCTCATTGTCTCTCTGTCTCCCTCTCCCTCCCTTTTTGATTTTTGGTGAGGGAAAAGTGGAGCAATTGGGGTTAAGTGACTTGTCTGCTATCACATGGCTACTAAGTGTTAAGTTTCTGAGGCTGGATTTGAATTCAGGTCCTCCTGATTCCAGGGCCGGTGCTCTACTCACTGTACCATCTAGCTGACTCTCAGTGAGATATTTCGCAATGCCTTCTATGTTTTCATTCTTTTGAAGCTGTTTTATATCTTGATTTCTCATAAAAATCATTAGCTTCTATTTGCTCCAATCTAATTTTGAAGGAATTATTTTCTTCATTGAGCTTTTGAAGTTCCTTTTCCATCTGACCAATTCTGCTTTTTAAGGCATTCTTCTCTTCATTGGCTTTTTGGGCCTCTTTTGCCATTTGGGTTAGTCTATTTTTTAAGGTATTATTTTCTTCAGTATTTTTGGGGTCTCCTTTAGTAAGTTAAGTTGTTCACTCATTTTTTGTGACTTTCTTGCATCATTCTTATTTCTCTTCCCAGTTTTTCCTCTACTTCTCTTACTTGATTTTCAAAATCCTTTTTGAGCTCTTCCATGGCCTGGGACCAATTCATATTTTTCTTGGAGGTTTTTGATGCAGGAATCTTGACTTTGTTTTCTTCTTCTGGTTGTATGTTTTGATCTTCTTTGTCACCAAAGTAATATTCTATAGTGGGGCTTTTTTAATGCTGTTTGCTCATATTCCTAGCCAAATATTTGACTTTCTAACAGTTTGTCAGGGTAAGATTCTGCTTCCAGTGGGTATGGGGGTGAGGGTCAGTATATTGTCCCAGTCTTCTGGGGGTTTTGTATCAGTAGCTAGATTCCACACTGTCTGTTTGTTCAGAGCTCCAGAAGCAGCTACTGTTTCTGTTGCTATTGGTCCTGCTGCCACCTCTATCTCCACCACCCTGGGGCTGGGGCTAGGGCTGGACCCAGCCAGACTGAGTTCCTCTTTCACCTAGGGCCCACAGAGTTCTCCCACTGACCTTCTCTGCTGTCTTTGGTGTTTGTGGGTTGAAAAGTCTGGAAAGCCCATTCAGACTGCACTCCACTCCCAGTCTAGTGCAATAGACCCTTCCTGTTGACCGTCCAGGCTACCTTGGGATGGATACTTGCTTCACTCTGTCATTTTGTGGGTCCTGTAGCTCCAGAATTTGTTTAGAGTCACTTTTTACAGGTATTTGGAGGGGTTTGGGGGAGACCTCAAGCAAGTCCCTGCTCTTACTCCGCCATCTCGGCTTCACCCCTCAAGATACTTCATTAAAACATTACCCTTTAACATTGGGATGGGAGAGAGGAGGATCAATTAGGAGGCTATTGAAATAGATTAGATCAGTGGTTCTCAACCTTCCTAATGCTGCGAGCCTTTAATACTCGTATGTGGGTGTATCTGCATGTGGGCAGACCCATCTGGAGATGGATAGAGGAGCTGTGTCTCAGTTTCTAAGACCATTGGAAATATGTGTTATCCAATGGTCTTAGATGACCCCTGTGACCCCTGTGAAAGGATCTTTCAACCCCCAAAGGGGTCACAACCCACAGGTTGAGAACCACTGGATTAGATGAAAGCTATTAATAACTCGAGCTCAAATAGTGGCAGTGGATTAACCTTCTGTGAGTCCTTTTGTCAGACTCTGAGCAATGTTTCTCCTTCCCACCCCGACTCTCCTTCCTGCCTCCACACCCCTATTAGCCTGAAAGCTCAGACACAACTTAGACCAGATGGCCACATTTTTTTCACTTGAATTTGTACTGATCTGTTTATCTTGTTGTAAATACATCCTTCTGCACCTTCCCAGTTCTATCAACCTGTCCTTTTATCTCCTGGAGAGCATTTCTTCATATCAAGTCTTCTCTCCTCACCCTCCCATGATTAAGTCATTGACTGTATTCCACACTGGGTTTTGGATTGGATCAGGTAGAACCAATATCAATTTTCAGTAAAATATTAACCAAACACACAGAGAAGCAGCCCATGTGGTTCCATCCTCTCCTTCAATAAAATTAATCAAGTTAGTTATTTACTTTTGTCATGACTATCATGTTTTCCCACCTTCCACTCCAAACAAGGAAATGGCACTAAATTCACTTAATACAAATTTATATTATTGTCGGAAGCATTTTAAACAATACTTAATTTAATTTCCTTGTTTGGAATGTGGTGCTGGAGAATGGGACTACTGTGTAATGTAAAAATATGATTCATGTATAAACCAGGAGCATACACTGTATTCTCATGTGACTTGCAAGCCTTCTGTTTACATTAAATTGCAATTCAGAACTGCCAACACAGCTAGATGAGCTTTCTGCTATCTCACAAATGGAAAATCAGGCCTTTTCTAGCCTGACACAATAAGTTCTAGTTAAGTCTCAACTTCCAATCAGACATCTGTTTCATTAGCAAAGTGTTGGCTGAATGGGTTTAATTTCCATGTTGACTCTGCCTAAAGCATCAGAAAGCCTGAGTCTTATTCTTCCTGTCTGCACATATGTCTTGCTGATTTGAGATGAGTGCTCTCACTCTCTTCTAGAGTTCACAAGGGAGTTTTGTGTGTCAGATTTCTCTGAGGATAGGGCACCTCTCAACTCACCCTTCTCATCTAGCACTTGAACTCAGTCCAGTGTTTTGGCTGTAGGGATCTAGGACAGAGGGATAGATGAGGTAATGAATAGGAGTGGAGCAGGCATACTCATTTCAGCATGGGTGCTACTGCTTTCTCCTCATTTCTTCCTAGGTGTCCAATAACTCTTTTTCTATGCTATCCAAATAGTGATTCTTATCATTAAACTTATTGTTTAGTCACTTTTCAGTGATATCTGACTTGCCATAATGCCTTTTTTTTGGCAAAGATATTGGAGTGGTTTGCCATTTCCTTCCCAATTTCACATACAGATGAGGAAATGAGGTAAACATGATAAAGTGGCTTGGCCAGGGTCACACAGACAGTAAGTGTCTGAAATCAGGTTTGAAGTCAGGAAGAGGAGGTTATTCAGTACCCCTCACTGGAGGTCCTCAATGAAAGCCTATGTTGTCTAGGATTTGTCTGTGGGGTAGAAGGATTCTAGTTCAGGAAAAGTTGGACAAGATGGCCCTTGAGGCCCTTTCCAGTTGTGAGATTCTGCCAGAAATGATGAATTTCATAGATTTATCAGTGAGGAAGAGTTAGAAATAGGCTGCTATTGGAGAGTGACATTTTTCTGTATTGTGTATCATATATGCTATCTATTATGTATGTTTTCCACATTATATGTGTTGGTACATCTCGTAGCTATTGATTGCTGCCAAGAAACTGCCAAATAATCCTCAAGAAGGGCAGCTAGGTGGGGCCCTAGACAGAGTGCTGAGCCTGGAATCACAGAGACTCAACTTTCTGAATTCAAATATGGTCTCAGACACTTAACAGCTGTGTGATCCTGGGGCTCACACATGGGGTCACAAAGAGGTGGGCACTACTGAAATGATTGAAAACCAACAAAAAACCGTTAATAGCTCAGGTTTCCTTTAGATCAGCGGTTCTCAACCTTCCTAATGCTGTAACCCTTTCATACTTATATGTGGGCATATCTGCACATGGGCGGACCCGCCTGGAGACAGATAGAGGAGCAGTGTCTCGGTTCCTAAGACCACCAAAAACATGTGTTTTCCGATGGTCCTGGGTGACCCCTGTGTCCCCTGTGAAAGGGTTGTTCCACCCTCAAAGGGGTCGTGACCCACAGGTTGAGAATCGCTGCTGTAGATTTCAGTGCTCTCTTCACTTGGATTTTATTTGAACCTGTAGCTAACAGGTTGTAGCGATGTAATAAAGATTAAGAAAGTCAAATTCTGTGATTGCATCCCAAAGTTGGTTTGGTTCAGCAAGTCTTACAAGCAGCTGACTTGAAATGAACAGTGAGAACCACATCTTCAGTGCATCATTAGTGGAAGGTAGGAGGAAATCACATAGATGCAGGTGTGAGTATGGATGTTTGTGGATGGTTACAAATCACTACTAATCTCTAAGAATCTCTTTTGTGGTCTTGCATCCTTAGAGAAATGCTCTGTCTCGGTCCTAGAAGGAACTGAGATAATTGAACAGCTGGTGAGTTTAGTCCTTGATAACCATGCTTAATTAGACATGTTATTGCTTTTTCATTGGTAGCTACTTTATCTAATGCGAGGGCATCAGAGACCTTTCTGACGATGACTGGATTGACTGTAGCAAAGCTCCTGATCTGAGAGCTAGATCTGTGTTCTTGTACTTCTGGGCAGCGCAGCGGACAAAATGCTGGGTCTGTAGTCAGGATGCCCTGAGTTCAATTTGGGCATCAGATACTACCAGTGTGACCTTGGGCATGTCACTTAACTTCAGTTTGCCTCGGTTTCCTCATATATGAAATCTCTCAAGGTCATAAAGAGCAAATGAGGCAATAACTCTAAAGCATTAAACACGGGGTCTGGCACAATGTAAGCATCAGCTGCTGTCTATTAGCAGATCTTGTCTCTGGGCCCCAACTGTCCAGTTCTGTAAAGGGACTGGGAAGGTCATTTGCTCAGTGGCTAAGTGTGAAGAGTCCTAGATCTGGAATCAAGAAGAGCCCAGTTCTAATTCTGCCTCAGATACATACTAGTTGCGTGACCCTCGACAAGTCACTTAATCAGACTCAATTTCCTCATTTGTAAAATCGAATAATAAGAGGATCAAATGAGATCACATGTAAAATCCTATGTTAACCTTGAAGCACAGCATGAATACAAGCTATTATTTTGTTATTATTATCATTAAAATCCCTTTCAGTTCTAAGATTCAGTGTCTATGAAAAGAATGGACTTTCTACTTCAAAAAGCTCCATGGGCTGTTTTTAACTAACTTCTATGAGTCCATGTGGTTTTAAGATGACAAAGGATACAGTGAAAATGGCAGCCAACATCAGTCAAGTCTTACACATAAATCCGAGTTAGGATAACTGTTTATGTATTCTGTGGATGAGTAATGGGCTGATCCAACAGCATGCCCTGGACCATCTCTTCTCTATTCCCCATGGACACCAGACAGCCCTCTAAGTTTCTGATTACAATCATTTGATGACAGTCAAACATTTGATTTTTAAAAATCATTTGTACAAGTACAAGATAGAAGGGACCTGGGTAAACTGAAGATAATATGAAAAAGGCCTGAGGCCATTTTGCATGCTCATTATGAGTCAATAACATACCATGGAAACAGATTTTTGCCACTGTTTGGTCATTTTCAGCTCTGCCCTCATCTTCATGAACCCACGAGGGGTTTTCTTGGCAAAGATACTGAAGTTGTTTGCCATTTACTTCTCCAGCTCATTTTACAGATGAGGAAACTGAGGCAAACATGATTAGGTGACTTGTCCAGGGTCACAGTAGTATATTGTTAAATGTTTAACAACCCACTCTTTAAAAAAATGGACACAGGACACACTGTTGGCTTATTCTGAATTATTAAGATTTTTCTCCATCTTCCTTAAGTCTAGACAATAAGCTAAGCAATAAATCCAGCGTTGACTTATAGTGTTCACTCATTTATGAGGCATAAACCCTCACAGTGAAAACGTAACAGCATGCTCTGGAGAGCTAGTAAGAGCTGACTCCTGCACACCCCTCTGCTTGGCAACCAAAAAAGTTAATGTGCTTTTAGCCTGAATTAATAGATAAGATCTTCAGAATAAGCCAAGTAATAGTCTTGATGTAGTCTGCTGTGGTGCAATCCTATGTGAAGAATTATTCCCATTTCTGGATGCTATGGTTTAGGAAGGACATTGACAAGTTGGAGCTCATCCAAAGGAGATTGAACAGGATGGCAAGGAGATTCTAAAGTTAAATGAGCATTTTGGAATTTCCATCCGCACGAAAAAGCTTAAGGAAGATGTAACAGTTGGCTTCTAATATTTGAAACAGAACACAGAAAAGGGGCAGCTAGGTGGTGCAGTGAATGGAGCACCGGCCCTGGAGTCAGGAGGACCTGAGTTCAAATCCTCAGATACCTGACATACTTACTAGCTGTGTAACCTTGGGCAAGTCACTTAACCCCAATTGCCCTGCCTTCTTCTCTCCAAAAAGACAAAAAAATAAAAAAGAACATAGAAATCAAATTTCTTCTATATAATAGGGGAAGTCAGATCTAGGGACAATGGGTAAAAATTAGGAGGAAGTAAGAGTTCTCACAAGGAGGAAAAACTGATACAAGAGAAGAAAAAATTTCCTAAAATTTCTTTAATAAGAAAAAGATGAAGCTCAGAAGATAGAACGTGTGCTTTGAATGAAGGAGACCATGAAAACTGGCAACAAGGAAAACTGCTTAATTCTTATTTTATTTCTGTTTTCTTGGCCAAAGTGTGATAATAGGCCAGGCCTGACTCAGGCTGGTCTAATGCTTCAGGTTTGGGGCTGGAACGAAAGGTGGGACTCCTAGACTATTTAACAGTTAACACAAGGAGGCTCGCTTAGCCAGAAGCATAGAAAAGATACTTACGAAAAAGACAGAGCTGGTTCAGGTACACATCCCCCATCATCTCCATATTGAAATATATATTGTGTGAAAACTGTGCTGATTCATACAGCCATTGGACATCTGTCAGATCTGAGGCGCAAAGGACTCCTGCTGAGTTAGCCCTTTCATGAACTAGGTGATTGGAAAACCTCATCAGTGACTCAAATAAGCCTCCTGAACAAATTTTATCTTGAGGGTGGCTTTCCTGCCTGTTAAAGAAAAACTAATCTAATCTAGGTGCAAAGGACTTGGAGAAAGGAGCCTAACCCATGTGGCAGAACCTTAGGTACCTGAGAAATAGTATCAGTGGCTCAAGTCTTAGTCATTTGAATCATTTAAGTCTCAGGGACATCTTTGCTGCCTTATAAGGGGAAAAAAAAAATCAAGTTTAGCCTACATGGCATATATTTCTTTTAACTCTACAAAAGGAATGCGATTGCATTGGAAATGACAGGGAAAAGTTATTAAAAGGGTATGTAAGGTATGTAAGGACATAGTAAAAGTTTCCAGCTGCCTTTGATGAAATCAAGTCACCTGGCCTAGATTAACTATATTTCAGAGCCACTGAAGGAGCTGGCAGACATATTATTTTTAAACCACTTTCGGCGATATCTGTCAGTTTATGGAGAGCAAGAAAGGTGCAATGGGACTGGAGAAGAGCAAACGTCCTGATTTTCACCAAAAAAAAGGAAAGAAAACAATCTGCAAACCATAGATCAATCAGCTTGACTTTGATTCTTAAGAAAATTCTGGAACAGATTTGTAAACTGATGGCTAGTGTACATCGAGACAAGGAAGCTATGATTTCAAAGAGCCAATATAGATTCATTAAGGACAAGTCATACCAGATTAATTCTTGTTTCCTTTTTTTGGAAGGTAAATGAGAGAAATGCTATAAACCGTCTTAGCACCCAGAGTACCAGCTTCTCTCATAGAGTCTCCAAATACTGTTACTGTATAGCTAAGAACTAAATGGAATATCGAGGAAGAAACAGCTTGTTGGACAGGATAAAGTCACAGTTGTAACTGTCTTCTATGAAGTGCTTTGTCCTATAGAATCAGAGTGTTTTTATCTTTGATATATGAAGATCTAGGAGATAAATAATGAAGACAGAGAGGAAGAAAGAAGGCAAGGAGAAACTTCTTTCTTGTGAGAATTGTCTTTATTATTTTATGAAGACAATTTTATGATGAGCGAGTCCTGTAGACTGGTCAGAGGGATGGCTTGAGAGAAGGTGAAAAAACTATTTTCCTGTCATAGCTGGAGAAAAACCTGGATAATACAGAGAGAAGGTGCATGGAAAGGCCCTTTAAAAACAATATATTTTAGATTCAAGGGCCAGAATACAAATACAGAATAGAGAAAGAAATAAAAACATGTCATAAACTTAAATATTGGAACTTCAATACAAAGAAAAAAAGCATGTCCTGTGCATAGCAGAACATAAGGGAATATTCAAAATATGTAACAATAAATTTTCACTTCAAGAAAGCCTGTATGATAAAAAATACACCCTGTGTTGAGAATTGTCCACCTTTTCCTTTCTTCCTTGTCAGTTTTCTTTTGTCCTCTGCTGTGCACTTTTTAACTTTGTTCTTTTTTTCCCTTCCCACATCCCTGCCCCAGTCCCAAGGCTAGAATAAAGTTTAGATATGTTTCTCTATAGTTAAAAGATCCCTTTTTTTGAAGGAACTGTCTTGACCTTTATTCTGCAAAGAGGATTGAAGAGAATTCTTGTTAAAGAATGTTACTGGTTATCCTGATTTTACTAAATGGTATGGAATTGTATGTTCACAAGTGAAGAGAAGTCATCTGTAGCTACAACGAGCGTCTGAAGGGGAAGGGAATAAACATTTATATTTACTATTTAACTTGATACAACCAACAGTAGGTGCTGTTATGATCTCATTTTGCAGTTGAAGAAATTGAGACAAAGGTCAAGTAACTTGCTTCTGCAAAGTTCAAATGCAACAGGCTGCATTTGAGTTCGTCTTCCTAACTCCAAACCCAGAGTTCTAACCATTGTGCCACCTACCTGCCTTTCAAGTTTGAGATGACTCTTGCTGTGACCACTTCCATAGCTAAAATATTGTATATAATTACTTATGTCCTTTTTTTCCTTCCCTATTTCATTGTCTAAAAATTGTCTCTCTAGTCATTTTGATATATTTTTTTAAGTTCTAGGAGATTAAAAGACTTAGAGTAATATGAGTAACTACTATTGGATAAAGAAGCTTCTCTGATTTATTAAATAAATCTAAACTCCTCAAATGTGGGAATTCATTTTCCCTTTCTTTGTATCTGCAGTGCTTAGCATAGTGCCTGACATAGAGGAAGCTTCCAATCAATGATTATTGATTAATTAATAAATATCTGATGAACTCGTGGAGGTTCTGATCTAAGTTAACAGGGAGATATGTTAAAATTTTATTAATGAGAAGATACACATACTGCTCTGTATATACCCCTCAAGCTTGGGCTGACAAGATTAACTATTGGAATGAGTGTCAAGTAGAATATAATTCACCCCAGAATCATGTAACCCTGTTACCGGCAAGAGAGTTGGTCTCTGATTCTTGCTACACTGTATAGTTTCCCTAGATTTAAGCAAACCATTTGGCAAAATATCTCCTATAATTGTTTTCACTTTTTAAAAATTCTGAGTGTAGCAAAAAAAAAAAAAAAAGTGTTTTTTTTTTTTGGAGGGGAGAAGGCTGAGCAATTGGAGTTAAGTGACTTGCCCAAGGTCACACAGCTAGTAAGTGTTAAGTGTCTAAGGCTGGATTTGAACTCAGGTCCTCCTGACTCCAGGGCTGGTACTCTATTCACTGTGCCACCTAGCTGCTCCCAAAATGAGCATTTTCATGGACACAGCAGAACACAAAAAGATGGTATACCATGAATCTCTACTGCATATCACTTTTTTTTTTTTAAAGCATATAACAAATTCAGCATGTACTTTCAAAACTGTCCTTGTCTGTACTTCTCTCTGAGGTTTCTTCTCTTCTCTGCTGCGCACTTTTTAAACATGTTTCAATAGTCTTCATTTTCGCATCACTTCACTAGCTCCTTCATCGCCCACCCAAGTGTTCCATCCCCAATTAAAAACAGAGAGGGGGGAAGACCCCTACATTTAGGACAAGTAAGCATAAATAAGGAACACAAATCCACACAGTGACCACAGTCAACATTTTTCAGCTCCTTCTGTACGTCCAGCTCATTACCTTTCTTTTTCAGGAGGTGGGCAATGTACATTATCATAAGAGTTCAGAACATTGTTAGTGGTAGTTTGAAAAGAGTTGAAACAAGTAACTGTTTTTCTTTACAACATTGTTTTGCTTAAATAATTGCTTACTCTAAAACATTTCACACCCCTTTGAATTTGCTAAAATAATTTCTTTCAGGTTATCTTATGGCACAATCATATTCTATTCCATACACGCAGCATAATTTGTTTCCCTAACTGATGGACAACCTTTTAGTTTTCTGAGTCTTTGCTTTGATTTTTTTTGCCTCCTTGATTTCCTCCTCCTATTCTTATGGAAACAATTGAGATGTGAACTAGAAAATGATAGTCATGGGGACTTAGAGTTGGCTGAATGACTGGACTCAAAGAATAATCATTTATGGTTCAATGTTAACTTAGAAGGAGGTCCCTGGTAGAATACCCCAGGGATCTTCACCTGCTTCTGTGTTGCTTAACATTGTTACCAGTGGCCTGGATAAAGGCATAGATGGCATATTTATCAGATTTGCAGATGATCTGAAGGTGGAGGGGAAGCTAACACAGTGGATGACAATCACGTCCAAAAAGTTCCCACAGGCAAGATCTGAATCTGATGACATGAAATTCAATGGGGAAATCTTTATACCTATTTTAAAAAATCATCTTTACCAAGTTCAAGAGGAAAGTGGCAAGGTTGGTAGCAGTTTAAATGTCTGGGAGTTTTAGAGGGCTACTTCCAACTCAACGAGTCAGCAAAATGATGCAGCAACGGCAAACGCTCGTGCTGTTTGTGCTGAATTTAAGAGAGGTAACATTTTCAGGAATAAGGAGAAGGCGATGTTTCCTTTCTACTCTGCCCTAGTCAGATGTCCTCTGTAGTATTTTGTTCAGTTGTAGATAACACAATTTAATGAGAACATTCGTAAGTTAGAGAGTGTCCTGGGACTTGTAACTAGGAAGATGAAAGGCCTTGAGTCCAGGTCAAATGAAGCTAAGTTCAAAGAACTGGGGCTTCTAAGCTTAGAGGAGAAAGGACTGAGAGAATGTGTAACAGTGTTCAGGTATTTAAGCGGAGAGATTAGAGTTGTCTTGTTTGGTTCCAGCAGACAGAACAAGGAACAATGGGTGCAAGTTGCAAAGAGACAAACTGAGGTTTAATGTAAGGAAAATTTTCCTAATAATTAGTCTGAAAGTGTGACATTGTTTGGTTTTAGTTCTGTCTGACTCTTTGTGACCCCATTTGGGATTTTCTTGGCAAAGATTCTAGAGTGGTTTGGCATGTCTTTCTCCAAATCGTTTTGCAGATGAGGAAACTGAGGCAAACAGATTAAGTGACTTGCCCAGGGTCATACAGCTGGTAAGCGTCTGAGGTCAGATTTGAACTCAAGAAGATGAGAATCCTGACTCTAGGTCCTGCACTCTATCCACTATGCCACCAAGCTGCCCTGAAAGTGGGATGCACTGCCTCCGCTTTCCCCTCCACGGAGGTGTTGAAACAGATGTTAGATGAAGATTCGTTCAGTGTGTTATATTTCATTTTAGTGATAGGTTGGGGACGATGATTGCTGAGGTCCCTTCCATCTCTGAAATTTAATGATTCTGTGAATTACTACTGTCCAAAAATGAAACAGGTTTCGCCTTGTTCCTTGTCACTAAACTCTTCAGTCAAAGGCTAGATGACCAATTGTCAGGGATTTTGTAGTCCCAACCCATGTTTTAGATCAAGTTTGGACTGAATGACTTCTGAAATGCTTTCCAACTCTGCAATTCTCTGATTTTCAGGCAAGAGGCTGTTAACAGGCAGGTTCATGACTGATGGCAGCTCTGATTCAGATTGAAAAGGTAGCTGGTAACTGGTGGCTAATTATATGCTTGATAAATTTGTTGTTAAGACAATGCAGCATGTGTCCTCCCCCCATCTGCAAATTGCCAGGTTACTGGAGAGTTTCCTATGTGAACAGCAATTACGCTTAATTTGGTCCTGAGATTTCCCCATTTGTCATTATGTCACAAAGTTTACTATTAAAACCTGCTCATGTTGATTGTGAATGAGGCTAAATTTCTGATGGCTCCCACATGTAATAAAGCCATTCATAAAAACCAGCGGTGTTCAAACTCCCTTACAAACCACACAACTTTGGTGGCTATTTACCCCGCTAAGGAAAGTTTGCTTTCTCTAGGTATTTGTTTTCTCAATGTGTTACTTACCTAGAAAACAATAAATGCCAATAGATGTTCTAGATCATAGAGTAAGAATGGACCTTTGAGATTCTCTAGTCCAAGTTAATTGTTTTTGCAGATAAGGAAACTGAGGACATTTAAAAGGGAAGCGCTGTGCCCAAGTTAATCAATGGCAGAGACAGGACAAGACTCAAGTCTCCTAACTCTAAGTTCTCATAGTTCTTTTCAACTTACCAAAAAGCTTCAAGAAATGACACAAGGACAGGTCGATGCTGCTGAAGAAGGAGCAAAGGCAGTTAAAGACCAGCTTAGTGAAGGATAACGTTTTTCATTTTAAGACATATCTTTTGTCATCTCTCCAGTAAAAACAACAACAACAATAATAATGTTGTTCATTCTTCATTTTCAAAGACGACCAGTGACATCATGGTGATTTAAGTGAGGCAGAGTTGCTCAAAGTCATCAGCCTCACTTTCTTCTAGAGTCAGCTAAGTCCAGCAGCAAGATAAAAATCAGGACGATTTTTATATAGCCCAGGATACAGTGGATGACCTTGGCATCTTCCGTGTCTGACCAGGCTCCAAGAGCTCCATAGCGCCTGCTTTGACTGCCTTCGTGGCCTTTGGAACAAGTTGTTCTCCTCTACCCATTCTCCCACAAAAGTCTTTACATGCTTGAGGTAGACACCCCCTTTCTTCACCTACAGGTTTGAGGCCCATCAGTTACCTTCAGACTGGTTTAGTCCATCTGCTGAAAAGGTTTTACCAAGATGTGGTGGCCACACATGCTACAGCTTCTCAGAATCACAGGTGAGAGTTGGGTGACAGACGCACACCAAAAGTGGATGAGCAGCCCGGAAAAGGGCTCAGCAAGTCCCCATACCAGAGGAGCTAGTCCTCCCTGAACACCCCGTGTACTAATCACCATCATCATCATCATCATGATAGTATAGCAGGACTTTTATGGTTTTTGTCTTGTTTGGTTTTGGTTTTGGTTTTGGTTTTGGTTTTTAATGAGAAGGCAAAGCAAAAGAGGCAGATAGGTGGTACAGTGATTAGGAAGCTGGAAATCCTGAGTTCAAATTTGATCTCAGACACCATGTGACCATGGGTGAGTCATTTTGCTTCAACTGTAAAATGGGGATAATAATGGCGCCTATCTCAGAGAGAGAGAGACAGAGACAGAGAGACAGAGAGAGAGACAGAGAGACAGAGACAGAGAGACAGAGA
>JAQQSV010005463.1:0-14533 GCA_028646515.1 Pseudochirops corinnae | reverse complement strand
GTTGTTGACTCTCTTTGCATGATTTTCTTGCATCATTCTTATTTCTCTTCCCAATTTTTCTTCCACTTCTTTCATTTGGTTTTCAAAATACTTCTTCAGCTCATCTCTAGCTTTTAGGCAATCTTCATGTTTCTTGGAAGCTTTTGGTGTGGGAGTTCTGACTATGCTATCTTCCTCCCATTCCCTGCTTTGATCCTTCTTTTCCCCAAAGAAGGAATCTAGGGTTTGGTTGCTGTTCTTACTTTGCTTCCTGTGCTTATTCATGGCTGGCCAGTCCATGATATTTTTTTTTAGCTCTGTGGAACTCTGCTTCCAGAGGGGAAAGCTCTGTCCCAAATCGCTGCGGTTTTCCTGCTGCCGAAGCTTTTAGGAGGCTGCTGGGGCCCTCCTCAGCTCTGGCTCACTGAAAAGACACCCAGGACCACCACCCAAGACCATGATCTGGATCTAGGCTGCTCAATGTGAGAGCACTTGGCCTCTGAACGATCGCTTGGCCCCCCCTGCAGTCTGCAGGCCGGGAGCTCTGAAGCGGCAATGTGGAGGCAGATGCAGGACCTCCACTTCTGCCACTTCCTTGCCTGTCAGGCGGTTTGGCCAGACCTGCTTTTCTCCCCCAATTTTTAGCTGAGTTCCGCTAACCTTTCTTTATGGCTTGATAATTCTGGAAACTGCCACAGCTGCTGCAGATCCTCTCTTCTGTTCCTCCAATTGCAGCTCAGCTCGTCTGGGCTGCCCCCAAGGCCAAGGCGTTGCTTCAGGCTGGGATGGTTTCAGCTTCCAGCCCTGAGACGGTGCCTCCTAGCCGAGCTGCCTTTAGCAGAAAGTATATTTGTGTGTGTTTTAGAGTTCTAGAATTTGTTTAGAGTCATATTTTGTGGGTATTTTGAAGTGTCTGTGTGGGAGCTGCGATACTTTGCTGCTCCTATGCTGCCATCTTGGCTCCACCCCCCCCCATGAAATATCTTTTTACCAACTTACATCACATTCTAATGGTGTTTGGAGGAGGGAGGAAGGTATAGCAAAGAAAGCAGAAGCAAAGAATGTATTTAACAGTAAGGTTTGAAGGATGTTATTGTGAATCTGTTATTAAAGGGTCAGTATTTATTAAGTATTTGTCTGGTGCTATTATGGATACTATACCAATCATAATTCCAAGATAGTAATATAGTATCATTCCTATAAAGGGTCTTCTCTTCAATTAAAAAAAAACATGTTAAATGGATCTCACCTGTCCTATCAATTATTTAATTAAATGCCTGCCATCTGAGTATATCCTTGTTCTTATTATATGGCTTACTACTTTTAAGGTTCCCATTAAACCATAAATCAAGCAATCTAACTTTTATCCTTGGTCTCAATGCATTTCTGTTTTCCCAGTCATGGTTCCTTTGCAAAATAAGCCTGGTTCAATTCATACCTTGGAACTCTCAGATTCGCTATAAAGCCTTTGTTGTCTACTTAACTATGTAACGTTACTGAACTGCCTTCTCCCTATCTTATCCCCTTTTTTTCTGTTGTCGTTTCCCCAGAAGATTGTTTCAACAACTTTTTCAGGACTTCAACTGACAGAAACTATAAGCAAGTCCATTAAGTCATATTCTAAAATAAACCACAAAATGCAGCCAGAAAGCTCTCTCCTATCCACATCCTCCATCCCATAAAACAGTGGTTTTCAACCTTCCTAATGCTGTGACCCTTTAGTACTCATATGTGGGCGCATCTGCATGTGGGCGGACCCACCTGGAAACGGATAGAGGAGTGGTGTCTCCGTTCCTAAGACCTTTGGAAATATGTGTTTTCCGATAGTCTTAGGCGACCCCTGTGATCCCTGTGAAAGGGTCGTTAGACCTCCAAAGGGGTCATGACCCACAGGTTGCGAACTGCTGCCATAGACTAACAATTATGCTCACAACAGATATCAGAATTGAAAGACTAGTTGAAATTGGGCTTCCAGAATCAATTCAACTCATCATTTGTTTAGTACCTATTAGATAGAAGATTCTGTGATAAAGGCTAGAAATAGAAAAGGAAGAAAACATTCCTTGACTTCAATGAGATTACAATTGAGTAGGAATATAAAAGGAAATAAGACATGTACAAAAATAACTGATGAGGCCCCCCCTGCCATTTCCCTCCCATTCCTCAACCTGGAACAAGCACAGATATCCTCTGACTTAACCTAGGGACTGTATAGAAATTGGAGCATGCACAGACATCCCGCCTATTTCTGGCTATGTGTAACTCTGCTGTGTTGAAATCCCCTAATTGGTTGCTGAACTAAAACAAAAGCCAATGATACAAGGTACCATAGTGGTTAGAAGAAAAGGCAGCTTCTAGTTGATGACTGTCTTGGTTCCCACACTTCTGGCAGCAACATATGATTTCCATCAGGAGTGGGAAAGAAAGCTATTTTCTACCTGGCAAAATGGCAGCAGGAGCCAGTGACTCAATTAACTGGGCTTTTACCAGGGTCCCTGGAAGTTTCTTCCTTTAACATATAACTTGTGAATACTGAATGCTCCTGGAAGGCTTCAGAGAAATAGCAGCAGCTATTTGGTATAGCCCCAGAGGAAACATACTGGTAGCCAGGGAAGAGTTAAAATCAGGGAGAAAGCAAGACCACTGGGGAAAAGATCTTCCTTAATGTTTGATTGGATTTTTATTGTCCCAATAAGGTTTGATTATGAGCCTCCCAAATGATTGCATTGTTGCTAATAAGGTGTTGGATATTAATCATTCTATTATTTTTTTTATTGCTTAGTATTCCCTTTTCTGTGTGGGAATAAACTGCTTGTGCCATACCTGCTTCATGTTTGTGCATTATCTGGTTACTAGGGAAAACCCTAGGCTTTGAGCCTATAGCTGTTTCTGTAATTAGCAACTCTATAACTAACAACTTTCCTCAGGAATAAGAGGGCTAGAAATAGAAAAAGAGAAAAACATTCCTTGGCTTCAATGAGATTACAATTGAGTAGGGAAATAAAAGGAAATAAGACATGTACAAAAATAACTTATGCATTATTGGGGGGTCAGGGGACAATAGGATAAATTATTAGGGAGCCTAATTCCCCTATTAAGGAAACAGGCAACACTAGATCAATGAATCCAAGGCAGACCAAGAAATCTAGTAATGCAGCATGGGGCTGGGGGAGGGGGGTGAAGCTAGTTTATACTGGCTCACACGAGCTGATTGTTAAATTTTCAGTGCGGTCATTTATAAAGCAGAAATAGGCAAATGCTACGAGTCATGACTTAATTTATTATTTGATTGATTGTCTAGATTTAAAGTGATGGAGAAAATGTCAATAATGGAACTTAAAAGTGAAGGATATGTATATTTTTTCCTTTTCAAGATTCATTTGTTAAACATTTATCAGCATACCCCTGAATTGGACAAGGATTTGAGCAAGTCAGCAGCCTCCATGGCCTCAGCTAAGCCATACCTAGATAGCCAAATGATAGACAAATATATCGTATATACATATATACATAGAAGTCAAACAAATGTATGCAGTAAGGAAGAAGGGAGGAAGAAGGAAAGCTCTTCACTGAAGGGATAGTACCTGAGCTGAACCTCAGAAGAAAGAAAGGATTTCAACAGACAGAAACATGGACAATAGGCCTACTGGGGAGAGCATGTACAAACGGAATACGCAAATATTTGATGAGTGCCTACAGTGAACGTTTGTGCTCTAACATTTGCTTGGGATACATAGGAAAGAACAGACACTGGGTTGCTAATTGCAAGAGGAAAACAGTCTACTGGGGAGACAAGACAAATGCATTCAACTAAAAGGGAGAGATGCAATACTATAACGAATTTATTAAGCAGAAAAGGTGAGCATACATTAAAGATGGTTTTGGAGAAGAAGCCTTGACAGGGGAACCTTTGAGTACAGGGAATCCTACACTTTGTGTGCCCCAATGTGGTGACCCATGAGCCAGTATTCACGGAAACAATTAGAAGGGGAGAAGGAGGTGACTCCACCTTAGTTAAATAAATATATATGTGTGTATACACATATATACACATACCTATACAAATATTTATGTTTATTTGCATATTCATATATATGTATGTATTTTTAATGACCTGAGACTCTCAACCTAAAATCAGACTATAGTCAATCCAACCATCACCAAGGCAAAGTTGTCGAAGGCCCACCACTCCTCTGGGTTTCCAGGAGGATAGCGTATAATAGAAAGTGTGCTGGAATGGACTCAGAAAGCCTGGATTTGAATCCTGGCTCTACCACCTGTGTGACCCTGTACAACATTTAATCTTTCTGGGCATCAACTTTCTTATCTATAAATTGAGGGGGTTGGTCTCTCTAAAGTCCCTTCCAGCTCAAAATCTATGGTTCTGACTCTCAGGCTCCACTTTAAAAATACAAAAAAAAAAAAAAAAACCCCATCTTTTCCCCTTCAAGGCAGCCCTTAAGGTTTTTTACTTGATTTCACCTGTATGGAAATGATGGGTAGAGAAAATTACACAATATAGTCTACTTCTGCCTGGAAACTCCCTGGGGATGGAATCTCCCCAGTCTCGAGTTCTCATTATTCTATCTTCAGCAGACTGCTAGAAACCTGACTTCTTCTGTGGCACATTCACACTAACGTGCTTCAGAGGTCTTTGTTCTGGCTCAGCTGCTGTACTCAGCTTGCGGATTGGTGAACAAAAGAAATCCCTAGCCACAGGTTTTTAACCTGGAGTCCTTGAACTTGCCATTTTAATACATATTTTGATAACTGTTTTTCAGTATTGTGTCCTGTACAATTCTATGTATTTTATTTTATGTATTTAAAAACATTATTCTGAGAAGGGGTCTCTAGGCTTAACCAGACTGTCAAAGGGGTTTACGATGCCAAAAAAAGATTAAGAAACCCAGCACAAAAGTAAGCCTGCTTTCACCTACATGAAAATGATAACTTATGGGTAATTCTCTTTCCAAAACATATCTCAATAGGTCAAGCAATTCTGATGAATTCTTTAAAAAGCTTCAGATAATAATGTTGTAATCACATGCAGATAAGGATATACCCTGAAGGAGAATATTTTCCTTCAAAATCCTTTCTCTACCTTAAAGCAGTAATAGTAGTAAGTAGCACTTAGATAGCTCTTAGAGGTTTCAAAAACATTTTACTAATATTGTCTTATTTTATACTTAAATAACAGTGGGAGGTAGGTGTTATTTTTTCAGATAAGGAAACTAAGGCAAACACAGGTTAAGTGACTTGCCCAGAGGTCTCACAGCTAGTAAGTATTGAAGGCTGGCCCAGCACTCTATTCACTGTGCCATGTAGATGGCTCAGGGAATGAGACTTGACCCATCTTTAGAACTACAGTAATAGAACTCACTTTTGGGTAAAACAAAACAAGACAAAGCAATGAATTAAGATGATTATTTATTAGCTAAATTACCAAATAGTGAATTTGATTGTCATGGTATCACATATTTAAAATTCCAAAATGCAAAAAGACAATGATGAATACATCCATTTTCAGTCCAGTTGATGGAGTCACAAGTACCTTGCTTCCCACCCTACACTAATAAGGAACACCAGGAGAATGAAGGGGTTGAGCATCTCAGACTTTCTGTCCTGTTTAAATCTGTCTCTGACTTGGTTATCAATGACATTAGGAAAACTGGCTTAACACAGAATCACAGCTGTGACTGAGAAACAAAACGTGCTTAGGGAATACCATCATTCTGCTGTGCATAAGAAATAGGTAAATTTATCAATCCCTACATATGTTCTTAATTCTCTGCTCCTTCTATCACCACTGGGATTGGCAGACTTCCCAAAGCACAGCTGCTACCAGAGGGAGTAATCAAGACTACAAATCAGGAGAATTTCAGTGAAAAAACTATAGGGTCAAATACATATCTCCTATATAATATATGCTACATGCAAACCAAGAGCTTCCACCTTCATTCTGAATGCAAACAAGTATAATATACAAGATTATAATTGAATTCACTCATAACTTGGATTCTGCCTTTGGAGGGAAAAATTGTATTGACTGAAATAGGATTATAAAAATATAGGTTCATGGAGCAGGAAAACACTATGGATGCCCTCATTTCACATCTGTGGCAACTGAGGCCCAGAGATATACCACTAATCTAGTACTAAGGGCCTTAAAATTTGTGAATGATAAATGATAGGAGAGTCTCTTATATAATATAATATTATGGCACAATCGTAGGATAATTTTTTCATGTGGCAAGAATAACTTTTGGGGTGGCTAGATGGTGCAGTGAATAGAACACTGGCCCTGGAGTCAGGAGGAGCTGAGTTCAAATCCAGCCTCAGACACTTAACACTTACTAGCCATGCGACCTTGGGCAAGTCACTTAACCCCAATTGCCCCACCTTCCCCCCTCCAAAAAAAAAAAAGCAAGAAAAAAAAACTTTTCCTGACTTGAAACTCCAAAATGGACCAAGAAGATTGTAAGCCTCTTCCCCCTCACACTGTATGAAACACATTTGTTACTTGAGCATTGCAAATTCATTTGAATCTGTGGCCTCTTCCTCCTTATCCCTTAATACTTAGAATGCCATTCGTGTTCCAGAAGTCCCAAAGCATCTTTCGAAACCCCCCACTAAGATGAAGAGGAAATATCTGGACAATGCTCACTGAGGTTTGATAAAGGTTTAGTCACATGAGTCCTTCCTATACCTGGAAAAAAAAATATATTGAGCCACTCACAAAGCCTGACTTTCCCAAACTGAAATTACTCCAAACTGCCAAATGTCTACTCTTATAGAACCAATCTGAAGTTCACACTGGCTAAAAGAATCTTGATTCTGATCAGACTTGATAAAGGACCTTAGATGTTCCAACCTGAATTACCTAGCATGTGCCGAAAAATAAAAACAAAACAATAAGCAAGGGCCAAGGGAGGCATGGTCACCATCTTAAGTGGTTGGTACAGATATGAAAGGTCAATGGAGACTTCAAACCGCTACTCCCTCTGATAAAGTTAGCATGCAAGCTCCCTGAGGAGTCGACATATTTGGGGGTCTTCATACGCTAAAGACAGTGCCAAAACTTGATAAATGCTTGCTGGACTGAATATAATCAACAGGTTTCTGGAGCATAAACCACAGCACACATCAACATTTTCCCAAAGAAACAATGAATATTCCTACTGCATCTTGAGGGAACTGAATTATAGGTGAAAGAGAAATGGATTTTAAGTCAATTGGCTTAAGTTCTACTTCTGACACTTGCTAACTCTGGCTTCTTGTTGTTGAGTCATTTTTAGTCATGTCTAATTCTTCATCACCCCATTTGGGGTTTTCTTGGCAAAGATACTGGAGTGGTTTGCCATTTCCTTCTGAAGTTCATTTTATAGATAAGAAAACTGAGGCAAACAAGATTAAGTGACTTGCTGAGGGTCACACCACTAGTAAGTATCTGAGGTGGGATTTGAACTCAGGAAGATGAGTCTTCTTGCCTCTAAGCCAGTCATTCTCAACCTTCCTAATGCCGGGACCCTTTAATACTCATATGTGGGCATATCTGCATGTGGGCAGACCTGCCTGGAGACGGACAGAGGAGCAATGTCTCTGTTCCTAAGACCATCGGAAATATGTATTTTTGATGGTCTTAGGTGACCCCTGTGAAAGGGTCGTTCAACCCCCAAAGGGGTCATGACCCACAGGTTGAGAACTGCTGCTCTAAGCCCTTGCACTCTATCTGCCGTGCCACTTAGCTATAGGATCCTTTGGCAAAATACTTAGACTCTCTAGGTCTCAGGTTATTCCTTTGTTTGAGAAGGGTTTGAATTGTAGGTCCTTTCCAGCCTGAGATCCTAGGATACGTTTTCAGTTTCCTTGGCCCTCTTCATTCACCAAAATGGAAGTAGGGAGTTGGGGAGAAAATGAATATCAAATTTTTAAAGAGCATCATGAATGTGCCTTTTATGTTCCTTTTTGGTTTTCTCATAATATTACGTAAAAGATATACATCTTTTGTAGACAGAGTAAAAGAAACCCCCATGTACATGTCCCCCATGCCTGGAAAGCTCTTCCTCCTCCTCCTTGCACCTTCTGACTTCCCGGGCTTCCTTCAAATTCCACATCCTCAACAGAAGCCCTTCCAGATGCTCTTGCTTCTCCTGCCTTCCCTCTGCTAATTATTTCCCATTTACCCTGTCTTTAATATGTTTGTACATATTTATTTGCTTGTTGTCTCTCCTATTGGATGGTGAGCTCCCTGAGGAAATGTCTTTTACCTCTTTTTGTATCCCCAGCATTGTTCCTGGCACATAGTAGGCACTTAATAGATGCCTATCAACTGACCAATTACAAATCCCAAAGGGCAATCGCTTTTTTGACACTCTACTGCACCGATGAGCTCACATAGAAACAAATGCAGGAACAAGAAGAAAGCCCTCTGTCTTTCATTTTTGTCAGATCCTTGGGAAGCTTTGAAATAAAAGACTGCAACAGCATTCATTTTCAATTTGCAATGACCACCATGACTTGAGTTATACATTTTCATAGCCAGTCATCTAGGCTATAAGTTTCACACTACTTGCACTACTCACACTCAGAGAAGAGGATTCTTCACTCGGAGGCCTCTCTGAGTCGTCACCAATGAAACAATGCATCTGGTTTCCTCCCCTCCCACCCATCCCCACAAAATAATGAGAGGAAAATCTCTAATATGATTCCTTTCTTAGAAGTGTTCTTTGCTTGCACCACCTCTTCCATGAAACCTTCTTTAATATCCCGCTCAGAAAAGACTTGGACACAACATTGTTTTGCAACTCTAATATTCATTACCTACATATAATCTTTTTTAATCTTTTAATCTTTTTTTTTTTGCTATACATTTAATTTGTTTACCTTTTATTGGGCTATTAGACTGTAAGTTCCATCAGGATAGTGACCGGGTATCATATGAAGTCTCATCTCCAGTAACACCTAATACAAAGTGCTCTGCCTGCAGGAACTCAATAAATGTTTATTGAATGAAAGAATGAATGAATGAATGAGCAGCCAAATATTCACCACCAGATATTGCATCCGTAGAGGACATTTTTACTTTTGTGATAAATGGAAACTTTGTATTGTTTGATGTTATAGTTACAGATGTCTCTACTTGTCCTTAAAAAACTTTGACTAGACCCTCTGATCCCCTAAAATTATCATCCTATATCTGTCAAACTTCTTGAAAAAGCCATTCTCTCTTTGTGGAGGTAAAGAATTGGAAATTTCAGGTTTGCCCATCACTTGGGGAATGGCTGAACAAGTTGTAGTATACGATTGTGATGGAATACTACTGTGCTATAAGAAATGATGAGCTCTATGATCTTAGAAAAACATGGATAGATTTGCATGAAATAACGAAGAGAGAAATAAGCAGAACCAAGAGAACATTGTATACACAGCAAAAATTCTTTGAAGAACGACTTTGAGTCAATAAGTTATTTTGACAATTATAAATACCCAATTTAACTATAAAAGAGATATGAAGAAAAAGACTAGGAATTCAGAGAAAGAACTGATGAATAGAAATATGTATAGAATAATTTTAAGTGTGTGTGTGTGTGTGTGTGTGTGTGTGTGCATGGTAACTATCTCTAGGGTGGAGGCAGGGGAAGAAAAAAAGAAAAAAATTTACATGATTATTTTGTTGTATATTTGAAAGGAACAGCAAGTTGTGCATAGTAGATATGTAGTTTCATGTACAATCATCTTTTTATTGTACTATTATGGAAATGCCTCTTTTATTCCACACATTAAAAATAAAAAGTTATTTACACTTTCTACTTCTACTTTGTCTGTTCTCACTCCTTAACACTTTGTAATTTGGCTTTTGACCTCTTTAGTCAACTGTAATTATTTTCTCCAAACTTATCAAATATCTACTAATTGACAAGCCAGATGGTCTTTTCTTTTATAGATCTGCTTCGTTTAGCACTTTTGACCACCTTTCTCTACTGCATCCAATTTTCTCTCTGGATTTTCATGACATTACTCTCTTCTAGTTCAACTCCTACCTGTCTGTCCACTCTTTCTCAAATTTCTTTGCTGATTCAATTATCCACATCAAAGAGTGGTCATTGCATCAGGTCCTGTCCTGGCTTTTTTTTTTTTTGTTCTCCTCAGTGACCTCATTAACTCTCACTGGTTTAACTATCATTTCCATGCAGATGACTCCCACATCTATATATTCAGGTCCAGTTTCACATCAAGCTTTAGTTCCATATTACCTATTGTCTACTGGATATTTCAGATTGAATATATCTATGAGGCATCTTAAACTCAACATATATAAAAATGAACTCATTATTTTTTACCCTAAACCTTCTCTTCTTCCAAACTTCTCTATTTCTGGGTAAGAACTTGGAAACAGATTAGATGTGTACAATGAATGTAAGAGGAGCCAAGGGTGACATTTGGGTTTCAAGCCTGGCAACTGGGAAAATGGTGATGCCCTAAGAGTAATAGAGAAGTTTGGAAAAGAGACAGAACTCATAGTACCTTGTAATTAACTGCTTGCATATATATGTGTGTGCACTTATTAATTTTTATTTATGCCATACATATTTTATATGTAATTTTAATCTCCTTTTTAGAATATGAGCTCCTTGTGGACAAGGGTCATTTCATTCTTCATTTTTGTATCCCCAGCACTAAGCATGGTGTCTGGCACATAGTAAACACTTAGTAAATTCTTGTTGAAACAACACTGTAAAAACAAATAACTTTAAAAGACCGAGGAACTCTGATCAATGCAATGACCAACTGTGAGTCCAGGAAATCAATGAAGAAGAATATTTACCCACCTCTTGACAGAGAGTGATAGACTAAATTTGCTAAATAAGACTCACATTTTTAGACATGGCCAATATGGGAATTTGTTTTGCCTAACTATTTATAATTGTTACAAAAGTTTTATTTTATTTTTTATTTTTTGTCTTTCTGGGCATGAAAGGGGGGGGAGCAAAGCATAAAAAGACTGAAAAAAAGAGAGAGAGAAAACCACTGCTTATTAATTTAAAAAATAAAATGTAATTTAGAAGATATAAAACATAATTAATTGGCTGGTTGATTGATTAAAGAAGGTGAGTCACTGGAAATCTATCCCACACCATTTAATGGAGCAAAAAAAGTAGAGCTAGAATTTCAATGGATCAATTGTCACGGAACTCTTCATCTTTGAGGCACCTTTGATACACAGCATTGCTCATTCCTTTTTTTTTGCCTGATACCAAAAGGGAAACCAACTCCAGTTTTCTATATCTAGATGGCACAATGGTAGAGCCCAGGACCTAAGGGAAGGAAGACATGTTAAAATTCAACTTCAGACACTAACTAGCTGAATGACCCTGAACAAGTCCCCTCTTCTGTAAAATGGGGATAATAATATTATCTACTTACTAGGGTTTTTGTGAAGATAAATGAATTCATATTTTCTAACCTTAAAGCACTATGCAAATGATAGCCCCTATTATTGTTACTTGTTGCTGCTGTTGCTATTGTCGCTATCCCCTTCCACTTCCAGATTTCCTGGTACTTCTTAGGGCTACTTTTTCTCATTTTAGTCACAGCTGGGTCTAAGCACAGAGGTTTATTTTCTTTCAGCAATGATCAGAATTCCAGGAAAAGATAGCCACCATTCTTTCTAGTATAATATTTACAGTTTACCTATAGCAGTCTTGGCTAGTTTGCCATCCCCAGGGAGAAACAGTGCTTTACCCAGGTTCTTGGCTATGACATAAGCTGAAAAAAATACTTTAGGGCTTTTTTCTTCTGAGTTCCCAACCATGGCACCTAATGCCAGGTGTGGACTAATGAAAGGTGTTTTCTCCTTAATGAAAAGGCTGAAGAATTTTGCCAGATCTCTTCTTAGGCTGAGAAAATTGAGAGGCTCACACACAGCTGCTAGATCTGCCTTTAAAAAGTCCTGGGGTGTAAATGAGCAATGAATAAGTCCAGGCAGAAGCCAAAAGCAGACCACCCTCATCTGCAAGGCCATCAGAACATCCAAGGCTGCAGTAATTCCAAAGTCAGTCTTTTGCCCCAATGTGCACATAAAATACAGTCTGATGCTTTTGGGAAATGCAGATATAGGCCCAGAGAGGAACAAAGAGAATGTTTGCAGCTGAGACATTTAAAGCACATGCCAGACAAACTATCCATCTTTTGAAATAATACCAAAACCCAGGACTATGCTTTGGGTTAAAATGTTTTCCTTAGGCACCAGGGCTCAACCTTTTTTCATGTCATGGATCCCTCTGGCAATTTGGAGAAGCCTATGCACCTTTTCTCAGAATAATGTTTTAAATGCATAAAATAAAATACATAGAAACACAAAGGAAACTAATTATTTCAAAATACAATTATTTAAAAATTTTTTTAACAAGTTCATAGAGCCAATGTTAAGATTTCTTGGCTTAGTTTAGATATTAAAGATATCTTTAAGCATATGGAAAAATGCTCTAAATCACTATTAATTTGAGAAATGAAAATAGCCCTCTTAAAAATGGTTTTTATATTTTAAAATGAAATGTTACTGTATTTTAAAGGGTAAAACCCATTTTTAGCTCTCTGGCTATGCAAAAACAGGTAGGCAGCCAGATTTGGTCCTCAGGTGTATTATGCTAAACCCTGACCCAGTGGATAGAGTGCTGCATTCAAAGTCAGGAAGACTTCCTCTGACACTTATTAGGGCAAATCACTTAACCTCTCTGAGATTCAGTTTCCTCCTGTGTAAACAAGTTGGTAATATACCCATAATACATACTTTACAGGATTTTCATGAGGGTCCAGTGAGATAACACAGCCTGGCAAATTTCAAAGTACTATATAAATATACATTATTATCATTATTATGTACTGGTTCTGTAGGGAATTCATCCTTTTACTCTTTAATCTCTAATATATCCATAGATTTATTTTTTTAATTCTATATTGAAATAGCTGAGGAAACTAGTCACTCATAAGTCACACTGAATGTGGCTTGAAAAGGAAGAGCCCAGTTGATGGAAGGTCAACTGTACAAAAGGTCATTCAGGGTGAAAGAATTTTCCAAAAGGTACAAGATTGGGGTGTGGCCATTTTTAACTTACACTTTCTTTCCATGTATTTATTTTGTAAGGATGCCAAAGGGCTGTAATCAGACTTCCATTGTTTTTTCACCTCAGGAAATTAAGGACCTGAAGAAAGGTCTTCACCATCCCCCTCCAGACTTCCTTCCTGACTCCATTCTACCTAGAGCCTCAGTATTAACATTTTACAAATCTGCTGGTTGGTTCATTCCAGGAGGTGAAGGGAAAACAATTTTAACCCACCCTGATGTGAGAAGCCAAAGCCTCAGGGGCACATATCTTACTCTAGACGCCCTGACTTACCAGTGTTCTGTCTATCTTAATGGAAAGCTTCCCATGTCCTTTTCATGACAGTGGAAGGAATTTGATCTGATCTTTTCCCTTAAAGGGAACTCTCCAGAATGGCTTCAAGTACCCAAAATAATGAATTAAGGAAACTGCTGGCAGAGTGAGGAGGGGAAGGAGAGGGGGGTTAGGGGTAAGAAGTTCTAGCTTGTCAGAATCCCAGAAGATTCGTGATAGGCAACATAGACTCAGAAAAGGAAAAAAAGAAAAATGGAACCACTCAAAAAAGAGAAAGAAACAAGACATGGGGCCACACCATGCTTTTTTAGGAGTGATGGGATATTCCTAAGCAGTCAAATCAAGATAGTGTGGTGACATAAGCTATGGTCTGTGGAATACTAGACAAAGAAACTCTGAGAATTAATTCCTTGTGGAAAGAATTGGCAGCTCAGAACCAGAATGAAGTGAAATATAGCCCCAAAGGGCTATAGAAGATTACCATAACATAAACAGGGGGGAAAGGGGACTTGAAAGTTCTCTCCCCTTGGCCACCCATTCACTAAAAAATAGTGTCCCCACCTACTGATAAGTTTTCCTAAAAGGTTTGTATTTTTTCTATCACCTTTGGAAATAGAGATTTGTGTATGGAGAAGACAATAATTCTGTTACTTGACTTATTTACATTGTTTTTATAACTTTTATGTCTTAACTAAATGATTTTGCTGTTGAATTTATGGTCTACGTGGTTGGTAAACTGTACCATGCTGGTACAGTCCCAAACCATAATTTGCAGGATTGATTCACTTCAGAAGCCAAGGTCTTCAGGGGACTAGTGTTACAATTCTATATTAAATTCTATCACTTGTTATTATCATCTTTCATTCATGACATTTTTGAAGTCACAAGTTTTCCTAAACCTAGGTTTAAGAGGATGCATGTAAAGGGTTTTGAAAAGTTAAAAGTGCTAAGTAAATATAAAATAATTATAAAGAATCTGATCTAGGTATAAAGGCTGATACTGTAAATAATCCGGGGAAGCAAGGAATAGTTTACCTATCAGATTTATGGAGTAGGGAAGACTTTATGACCAAAGAAGAGTTGGAGAGCATTATAAAATGCAAAATGGATAACTTTGAGTACATTAAATTGAAAAGTTTCTGTACAAACAAAGCCAA
>JAQQSV010005462.1:0-14534 GCA_028646515.1 Pseudochirops corinnae | reverse complement strand
CAACCCAGCAATACCACTTTTGGGGTTATATCCCAAAGAGATCACAGAAGTGGGAAAAGGGCCCATATGTACAAGGATATTTATTGCAGCTCTCTTTGTGGTGGCAAAAAACTGGAAATTAAGGGCATGCCCATCAATTGGGGAATGGCTAAACAAGTTGTGGTATATGAATGTAATGGAATACTATTGTGCTATGAGAAATGGGGAGGAGATGATCTTCATATTCACCTGGAGAGGTTTATACAAACTGATGCTAAGTAAGAAGAGCAGAACCAGGAAAAATTTGTACACAATCACAGACACATCATATGTGTGACGACCAACTTTGATAAACTGGACTCTTCAGCAACGCACACTTATAGGACAACTCTACAAGTCTCAGGATGGAAGGAGATATCTACATTCAGAGAAAGATCTAGAAAGAACAGAGCTTAAGTGGAGACTGAAGCAATCTACATGCTATCGTTGTTTTCCATGTTTGGTTCTCTTTCCTTTTTCCCATCGTTCACTCGTTGGTTACAACCCTTCTATACAACCAGACTATTGTACAATGTGAAAGTATTTGCAGATCCTATACATTATTGCACACCACCATGGGGTGGGGGGGGGGGGGGAAGGAAGGGGAGAAAAATCTGAAACCCAAGGGATTGTGGAACTGAATCTTGTAAACTAAAAGTAAATAAACAAGTCATTGAAAAAGAAAAAAGAAAAAAAAGAGCTGGAGAAGGAAATTGCAAATCAGTCCAGTATCTTTGTCAAGAAAACCTCAAATGAGGTCATGAAGATTCAGCCATGACTGAAATAACCGAACAACAAACACTGAGACCTAAGTGCCTCATGCAGGAAAATCACAATTTTTCTCTTTTTCTCTTGCTCTTTTATTATCATTCACAGTACTTCTTTTGAAATCAGGAAATGGAGCAAAAATTGTTTGGAGATTTCCTTTAGTTATTCCATAACTGTGATTGCATATCTGTTCTCCTGAGTTCTAGCACCATCTATCAGTTCTACTGAGAATTCAACTGGATTCTAAGAACATTCAGTTCAAAAGTAAAGCCATCCTTTTGATTTTATCATCTCTTGATAATAAATAATAAATTCTAGGTTTACATAAAAGGAAGAATTAGATATAAAGAACCATTGTAAGAGACGAATAGTATTTCCAAGCTAATTTGGTTATAGAAAATTTAGGTCATAAACTCAAAAAGGTAAGGGGTGGGACAGACTAAAAGTATGGAATCTCTCTCCTCCCCAGATAAATGGGATTGGAGAAAATGGAAGTTAGATTTGGGGACAAAAAGAGGGAATTAAGGTATTTTGATATTAAATTTTAAAAAGTTAAAAAAGAGTAAAAGGGGGTATGTTTATAATTTTGTATTTAACATTTTAATAATGAGAAGCATTAGGTAGAGGGCCATTCTTGAAGTCAAGATGCCCTAGGTTTAATTCTAATCTTTGATACATGATGGCTGTGGCCTCATGCAACTCTTTAATATTATAAATTGCACACAGTTGTCCGTCTGGATTGGTAGAGGAAGGGAGCTTCTTCCATTTAATGCAGACCCTCCCCCCAAAAAAATTATCACCAGCATCTAAATTTTCTTACAAAACCATACTTCACAGATTACAGATCATGCCCAGAGTAATCCTGCTAGTAAGTATCTGAGATAGGATTCAAACTCAGATCTTCCTGATTCTAAGTCAAGTGATCTATCTTCTGTGACACCTAGCTGTAGCAGTACCTGAAAATCAAAAGAAAAGCTTTAGACCAAATTCCTCTCTCCCCCCACCCCAGTTATCACTAGGAAGACACTAATCTTCAGTAATGTCATCTTTGAACCAGAAGAGCAGCAACACATAAGTGTACCAGGATGTTAAGGCAGAGAAGCTGGATCTTGAACATGAATTCCACAGAATATAATTACGGAAATGTTGGTAGAGGCTTGATCTTCTGCTCTCATGTTACATTTCTAGAAAAATCAGGATCACATTGACCTTTCAACTCTCTTTTCCTTTTTCCAGTTATTGCCTCCTAAAAGAGGAAAGAAATCTCTGTAATGTGTGGAAGGAAGACTCTGGAGTTAACATGAGAGGATTACAGATTTAGAGCTGGAAGGACCCTAGAAATCATTCCAATCTCCTCATTTGAAAAATGCCAAAACTCATATTTACTGACAATCATCTCCCCCAATAGAATGTAAATTCATTACAAGGTTGTTTCATTCTTTGTACTTGAATCTTCAGTACCTAACACATAGAAAGTATGTTTAATACATACTTGATTGATTGATTAGAATAAGATTAAAACCTATTGTTCTCTGACTTCAAATTCAGACCTGTTTTCAGTACATTATATTGCCCTTCCTAGCTGAGCCAGTGTTTAATACTCAATCCCAAGGTACAAAATGATAAATTTTGAGTTAAGAGTTGGCTCTTTCAGGAATGCTTGAACATTGATATATTGTTCTTATTCACACCACACAGGTGCATCACATACATACCTATGAATAACAAAAAGGACACTTCATTACACAGGACCAAAAGGCTGCCTATGGAAGGAATTGAGATTAGGACAGTAAGTGTTTAAGTGAGGGATTTGAGTGAACCTCTATGTCTCCATATCATCAATCAATTCTGGGGGTGCTTTAGTTCCCTTTCTAGTCTATGGGTCTGGTCCAACTTCTGTCCTGTGAGAAAACTTCCTTCAGTTGTGGGAATTGGGAGAAAACCTTATTATATTATTTGAACCTAGCCCTGTGTGGCTGGGAAACTGAACCATCTCTCCTTGCTGTTTAAAGACCCTGAAGGAAGGACCTAGGTTGTGTTGATCAGAAACCCCATCAGATTCAAAGATTGATGCAAAGGGTTTCCTCACAATTGTGCATCTCAAGCAAGTCTTATCTGAAAACTTACCCCATGCCATTCAATCAGTTATTGTTTCCATGGGACGCCTCTTTTTCTGAATTCAGAGAATTGCACCTATTCTCTCTCTACCTCTCAACTTGGGAAGTCCTTAATCTTTTCCTCCAACTAGAAATCAGATTGCCTAATGTTGTGCTCTTTCTTTTTAATTAACTGTCCTTATTTGATTAATTATTGTTAATGTATAAAAATCTGTCTTCCCCTGTATTTGGGGTCCAGGTCTAAGCTGAGGAGATCTGGTAGTAGTTTGCTGGGCAATTGCCATACATTGCTTAATAAATCAATAATACTCAGAAGATTGAACCTTTATTTCATTTTCACTTGCCACACTATGGTAGTGGAAGCTTCCTATCTCAGGCTCCTAATCTACAGTTTGGGGAAAAAAATACAAAGATGTTGTGCAGAGATAAATTCAACCTGAAAAGTGACAAAGCTGAAAGAGGAAGATGAAGAAGGTCCAGAGAAAAGTATCTCTTGTACAAACTGCCTTGCCCTGGATTGTGTGGCTCTTTTCATATTCAAGATTCAGATTCTCTGCTTTAACATCCTGGTACACTTATGTGTTGCTGCCCTTTTGGTTCAAAGATGACATTATTGAAGATTAGTGTCTTCCTAGTGATGACTGGGGCAGGGGAAGAGAGGAATATGGTCTAAAGCCTTTCTTTTGATTTTCAGGTACTGCTATAGCTAGGTGTCACAGAAGATAGATCACTTGACTTAAAATCAGGAATATCTGAGTTTGAATCCTGTCTCAGGTACTTACTAGCAGGATTACTCTGGGCAAGTCACCTAACCTATCTCAGCCTCAACTTCCTCAGCTATAAAATGGGAGAAATAATAGCAGCAAAAAAGGTCAATGTGAGACACAAATGAGATGATACAAGTAAGTACTTTGCATACTTTAAGCATTATATAAATGCTAGCTATTATTATTATATTATAATTATTATTGTTGCAGCTCTATGATGACACAAATCTTTGTTGTGTTGAACTTAGTGCCAATGCTTCTAACAGTGCCAAGGCCATGCCTTCACCTCCCAAAGAAGAGACACAACAAAGATCAAAGGTTCCCAAACTTTTTGCAAGGAGGTTTTACTTTTCATTTACCCAAAGTCTTGCTGTCCCAGATTTGAGGGAGAGGAAGTGAAAGAATTGCTGCCACCAGAGAGGTCCATCAGGGGAGGGGATAGTGAGGAAGGCAAGAATTAGTATGTATTGAAAGAAAAGTCTCATTGCATATACTTTCAACTGATATATTGGCTAGTTTTACCTGTTCCTCTGTCTCTCTCTCTTTCTCTCCCCACCCCCATAGATAGATGAGATAATCAATTGACTTCAATAAATTGGAGATAATCAATTGAGGGAAGGCATTCACTTTAAGGGGGATCAAGAAAGGCTTCTGGTAGAAGATGGGATTTTACCAGGGAATCCAGGAGGTGAAGATGAAGAAGGAGAACATTCCATGTACTGGGGACAGTCAAAATGTTTGGAACTGGGATATGGAGTATCTTGAGGGAGGAGCTTTAAGGAAACCAGTGGCACTGGATCACAGAGTACATGGTGGCAGTAAGGTGTAAGAAGACTGGAAAAGTAAGATGGGGCCAGGTTATAAATGGTTTTGAATACCAAACCCAAAGGTAGGTGATAGGAGGCTACTGGAGTTTTTTTAATAGGGAGTGGTGTGGCCAGATTTATATTTCAGGAAGATTTGTTTGCAAGCCAAGGGGAAGGATGGACTGAAGTAGAGACAGATTTGAGGCAGGGATGTCCTAAATTTCCTAAATTTCCTTCATCTTCTATAATATACTTGACCTTTGTGGGAATTTTTTTTCCTTCAGAAACTACAGAGTTAACCCAATTAACCCAATACCACAAGTTCCTTAATACCTTTCAATCTAGCATCATTATGGGGATTTCTTTTCCAAGAGAAATAAAGCTTCATTAAGGTTTGGGTTTTGTTTTAAATTGTCTCCGAAATCTAGTTGTTAGGTAATTGTTTATACATAGTCTGTGCAATAAGCAGGATCATACTCCTGTTTCTGATGCTATTTATAGCATTCTCTCTGTAGCATTGAAGGATGAGGACAAACTTTATGAGCAGTATTGTCTGTAATCAAAATCCCTCTGTAAAGGTCACAGCACTAGATTCTTCTCCTAGAAGATCCCTGGAGAGCTGACATTTCATTCTGAAACCGACCTGGCTTGAGGAGTTTCATTAAGATTTCTTGTCTTTGGTGGTGGTACTTGTCTAAATTCAGACAGAAAGAACTATGATTCTTCCCAGCACCTACCTCTAAACATCTGTGTGATATTACAAGTTTAAGATCATTATTATACACTGGTATAAATAATGACCTAAAACCGGTGACTCTGAGTCTCTCGACAAGTTCAATCCTAGAGATTTTTCACCCAGATCTCTTCCCTTGAATGTTCTCCCTCTCTCCCCATCCTCTGACAATGTAATAAAATGAGAAGGACCTTCAATTCCTATGCCAGGACTCAGTGCAGAAAGAGGCAGCCACAGTACTGGAGGCAAAGGACCTGCATTCAAATCTTGCCTCTGATGCTTACTGCCTGTGTGACCCATGTGCTTTAATTAACCCCAACAACAACAGAAAACAAAGGACCCAAATTCTAAAATACACTTTCCCTCTCCGGTGGACTAATATACCTGGGGACTTAAATATTTATCTTCCACTACTATTCTGGTTAAGGTTCCTTCTCTCAAAGGAAAAGCACTTGAGATCAAAAAGCCAAGCCCTCTCTCTCTTTGGAGAACTTCTACTCCTCCAGGAACCTAAAAAGTCCTGCACAAACAGAGCTATTCTGGGGCTGAGCACCTTCCCATCCCTACTAGGAGAAAGTCTGGGAGGCCACTAGAGAGTCGGCTTATTTCATATTCACAGAACACAAATGGCATAGACCATGGGGTGTCTCTCACTGAAGCTCTGTCCCTTGATGTAATTTCTCATAACTGTTATTATTCTTAATATCCTGGAGCAAAAGAACAGGTGAGACAAGGAGGCAGAGCTGGGAGATCCCATGGGTTCATTGGGAATGGTTAAGAGGCTGCCCAGGTAGTGGGATAGAGGGGGAGGGAAGAAGGAGAAGACAGGTGAAAATGACTGTTTGTTCTTCTTCTTGGTCCAGAATTTATGGAAGTTTTGAAGTTCAAACACTCAGTTTCCAAACTGGGACTAATTAATTAGAAGTAAGTACTATTCATTTGCTGCCTTTGTCTTATTTTTTCCTTTCACAGAAATCTCATTTTGAGGGTATAGTCAATAGATGACCTTTATCCAGACCAATAGGGCATATTGTAAAAGAAGGAAGAAACTCATTCCCTGTCAATGAACAGGTCCATAAAATGTAATCGTTTAGCAGACATTAGTAGCTTGCCCCTTTGGAAGGCACAGAAAGTAAAAGGTCCAGACACAGAAAAGGAAGGGCAGAGCTAGGTAGAGGATCTTAGCAGCATCCTAGATGACAAAAACACCTCAGGCTCCTTGGGAAAGAGAGGGGAAGGGGAGTCAACAGAGCATTGAAAAGAAGAGCACATTAAAGGAGAAATGAAAGACAACCTTCAGAGGCTTTCCAATTTTGCCATGGGTCAGTTCTGTCTTCATAGTTTCCCTTCAGCACAGCCATTCCTAGATGAGAGATATAGGGACCTAGGACCCAAGATAAATTATAATATACAATCCTCCCTGATCTCTTAATTAATTTTTTTTTGCCAAGTTAAATGAAATCTGGTGACAAAGGTAACATCTATATAGCACTTCAAGGTTTGTGAAACCCTTTACATATATTATTTCATTCGAACCTCAAAACAACCCTGTGAAGTAGGTGTTGGTATTCTCCCAATTTTTTACAAGTGAGAAAACTGAGGCTGAGGAAAGTTAAATGACTTGTCCAAGGCCACACAGCTAATAAAGATTCATAATCTAGTCTTCCTGACTCCAGCGCTCAGAAAAGTTGGAATAAAATGGTGGCAAAAAAGACATAGTTAGAAGTGGGGCAGAGAAGGGCTATTGGGTTTGCTCTGGTGTTAATGGTTTAGATGGATGGTATATGAGACTCAGGTCTTTCTTGGTACTAGCTGGTGAAGCTTCACTTAGTTTTATCTATTGAGTCTCCCACCAAACTCTCAAGAGCCCCCATGGGGCCTTAAGGACAATATCGCCCTTGTGTTCATGGTAACCCAAATTATTTTTGATAAATGGCAATCCCTCAGTTTCAGAAAAACCTAGAAAGACTTATATGAATTGATGCAAAGTGAAATGAACAGAACCAGGAGAACAACATAGTAACAGCAATACTGTAACATGATCAACTGTGAATGACTTAGCTATTCTCAGCAATACAATGATCCAAGACAATTCCAAAGGACTTGAGATGAAAAATTCTATCCACCTCAAGAGAAAGAACTGATAGAGTCTGGATGCAGATCAACACATACTTTTTTTACTTTCTTTAATTTTCTTGGGGAGGGGTTAGTCTTTATTTTCTTTTGCAATATAGCTAATATGGAAATCCGTTTTGAATGACTGCACATGTATCAAATTGCCTGCCTTCTCAAAGATGAGGGAGAGGAGGGATGGAGAGAAAGAATTTAAGACTCAAATTTTTTTAAATGTTAAAAATTATTTTTACATGGAATTGGGGAAAAAATATAAAAAATAGTTCAAGCCTAAAAAAAAGTCATGCTAGATGTCCCCATCGTGATTTGTAGTCTGGTATAAAAATGTTACCAAGTTAGTAAGGCCAGAAACATTTATTTTTGTATGAGGACTAAGTTACCAAGAATGCATGTTTACTTGTAGATTGGGTAATGCTCTGGGACTTGGTCCAAATTTTGAGATCTTCAGCTGTCTGTGGACAGGTGAAAAAAAAAAAGCTTCCCTTGAGATCATTACTTAGAAAGAGATTATCTGAAAATTCCAGTACACTAACATGCTGGGACTCACTGACTCACATAGAACTGAGAGCTAAGATTCTAATTCTATTACCCTTTAGCAGTCAACTTTTCAGGCATTAGATGTATGTGAACTGAGCGGAGACATTCCCTGGCAGAATTTGTTCCTGTCTATCCCATTTTGCTTCAAACAAAATAAAAAGTTTGTCAAGAGGCAACATGGACATAACGGGAAGCCACCTCTGAAATATAGGAACCCTGGGCTTCAACTCTAAATCTAGCCTTAGTTTTGCTGTCTTAGGTGTATAACTTCTGGCTTTGTAAAACTTTATGCATTTGTTTTGACCAGGCCTGTAGAGAGCTCCTAGCAAGAAACTTTCTGTATCCATGCAGATTGGCGTCATTGTTTTTATAGATTGGGTCTGCTATTATCTTGCCCACTGGCCACTTCCAGTCTAAGTCCGCTGCTGATCATCAAGGAAGCTTTGACGTGTTCTGTTTCCAACATGGAATAGATCGTTCTTTCATAGGCAGCTTGGAACTCTCCCATACTGCTTCACTCTATTTGTCCCAAATGAACCACAGAAACCAGATTGCATTTAGCCAGTGGATGGCTGGAGCGAGTCTCATACTGGCTTTTGGGAACCAATTGTTAGATTTTCAGTATTAACAACAGCAAATGCCACAAATGAGGGCCTGAATTATGATTTTGCTGATTATCTAGATTTTTTAAAGTGGTAGAGAAAATTTGAAATCAATATTATACACAAAATAGTTAGAAAGTCTCCACTAACATCTACCTGTGATGCCTCCTCATGGTACAAAGAATCAAGGGGTTTCTAAAGGTTCTACCATCAGAATATAAGCACTGGTAGGTCCTCCTGACACGAAGAGAACTTGAGTTTAGACCCAGTAGCAGACCTATGGTGCTTTGTCATTCAAGGATCAGCTTAGCTATGTGCAAAGCGTGTCATCCTCTGAAGGCTGGTGATTTTTTCAGTCACAGCCAATCACAAAAACCATTTACTAAAATGTGGGAGAGTTGTAATCTGTATTGGGAGAAGGAATGCCCACATAATACCATGGGTCTTTCTGAAATGCTGAAGTTCCCTTTGTATGAGTACTGTAAAAATATTGTAAAATACTGTGTAAGTATTTCACCTTGACTGGTTTCATTTCACCATGGATTGTCTTCCACCATTATAATATAATCTCATGAAGGACAGAGATTGTCTTCCTTTTTACTTCTATTCACATCGCCAGTGCTTAACATGGTCCCTGACACCTAGTAGGCACTTGAGAAATGCTTGTTGATTTATCCATAGTATATATAGAAATAGGATACCAGGGGTGGAGAACCTAAGGCCTTGAGGCTACGTGAGGCCCTCTGGGTCCTCAAGTGTGGCCCTCTGACTGAATCCAAACTTCACATAACAAATCCAGTAAGGATCCTGGAGGGTGTAAGGTCTCAGCAAATATTACCAAGGTGGAATAACCTCTGTTAAAGGGAAGGGATCTACTATGTTCTAGGCATTCTACTAAGCACTTTTTAACAAATATGATGTCTTATGATCCTCCAAACCACTTCATAATAACTTTGGGAGGTAGATGCTATTATTATCTGCATTTTACAGCTAAGGAAACTGAAGTAAAGAGGTTGTGACTTATCCAAGGTCACACAGCTAGCAAGTGTCTAAGACTAGATTTTAATATGGGCATTGTACCACCAGCTACTACTGGTGGCTCATCATGGCTGTGATGGCTAGGAGGGATAGGATAGGCTTGTGTTTGGAAGACTGGTCCCTCTAAGTTCAAAAGAGCCTGATCTTCAGAAAGTCATTCTCTAGATTATAAGTATTTTGTCACAGAAATTTGAAAACATCTGCACTGGTGTCAATGAAACTATGACTGCTGCCATGGTTTTCATAATTTCTGGTTTGTATAACCCTTTTCATTAGATAGACAGATGGATAACAGACAGACAATGAGAAATATACATATATGGATATTTGCCATTTAGGATTTTTGCAATTGTAAGTACCCTTCTTCCCCTATGAATGCTAAGGAATCTATATTGCTGCCTAGAGAATGTATTTATCTCTATGTGTTCACTCTCTTTCCACTATTTATGTGTAGAATACCATGGAAAACTTATAAACAGTTTTGTGTAGTCTCTATTTTTGTATCCCTAAGAGCAACCTCAAGGTCAGCTTCCCCTGAGGGAGAAAAAAGCTATTTTTCAAAGCTAAGGAAAATTCCTTAGAACACTTTGATTGGTTGTTTCTTTTTTCCTATGCAATTTATTACAATCCACTGCTCTGTTTGACACCCCTAAATTGTTGGCATCTCTCCCTGTTATTGTGAAAACAGAGTCCAAATGAAAATTTTTTCGTATCATTTTCTTGTTCATAGACAACAGACTTATATATCCTCAACCAAGATAAGAAACATAAACCTTTCAATGTTATTCTCAATCACATCCAGCCAGTTACTCTCTAGAATACCTGGGAGCTAGGAGTTATTGATGGACTTTATAGACGGAATCTTTTCTAAATAAAAGAGAAAGCTTGGTGAGCCATATTGAGCACTTCAGCCCTCAGGTACAGAATTTATTTTTTTGCTTAGAGGTACTTAAAAAGTGCCTTTTCATTTATTCATTCACATATTCATTGATCTGCAGTCTGCTTGTTATTTTTTTTTCTTTGTGGAAACAGAACTCTCAGAGATGCCACCCAATTCCCTACCAGCCAACAGAAAACTAGGATTGTTGCCGCCATTTAGGATGTGTTGTCACCCCAACTAGTGATTTGGAGATCTTCCTCCCTTTACTCACTAACTTATCTAGTCCATAGTCCTCTGTTGTTCAGTCATTTCAGTCATGTTCGACTCTTTGTGACCCTATCTGGGATTTTCTTGGTAAAGATTTCCTTTCTCTGGCTCATTTTACAGATGTGAAAACTGAAGCAAACAGGGTTAAGTGACTTGTCTGGGGTTACCACAGATTATTAGTGCCTGAGGTCAAATTTGAACTCAGGAAGATGAGACTTTCTGGCTCTGGACTCAATAGTCTATCCACTACACCACCTAGTTGCCCAGTCACTCTCTGTACTTGCTTACTTAACCCATGGAGACTTGGAACAGAGACCTGAGAAATAACTTTGTCTCATTTCCAGCCCTCCCTCAGGAAATTTGTACTGACTACAGAGAATACACTTCATTAAACTTCATTAGGATACTTTAATTCTGTGTCATGGCCTCATTCTTTCTTTCTTGATTTTGGCATATTAATCACAAAATCACTCATTTAGAGGGTAATTGCTGCTAAATGTAGGAATATGAATAGGACACGCTGATGGATTCCTCTTTTCAATTACTTTCTGTAGTAAAAATTCTCCCAAATTAACCCTAACTTATTTGGAGAATGGAGAGGGGTAATGATTCACACTCCACTGAGGCACATAAGAATTGCAACCTGTGTTGGTAGAGGGACTGCCCACAGCCGTGATCTCATGAATCCTTGAATATCACTAGCCCACTCTAGTCAGAAAGCCACTTGGACTAATGTGGGACTGAATGACTACACTGTGATTGCTTTGAAAACAGAAATGCTACCTATTCTCAAAAATAAGCTGACTCAAAATATGACACAAAAATATCCCAAGTCATCAAGGGCCATTCTGAGTGATCGCTTCAGGATGGAAAAGGAGATGATGAAGGAAGGGGTTAGCAGTTTGCTCAGTGGTCCTGCATGTTTCCCTCATCCTCACTTTAACCCCCCTCCCCTGAAGCCTCACCCCAAGCCCCAAGCCCACTCCACCCTACCCTCTGATTTGGAGCCAATCTGTTGAAAATTAAGATACAGAAGAATTGTGATAGCCAAGAATTTTTGGAGTACAGGAAGAATGATTAGGACAAATAAGGAATTTTTTCCTCTCCTCACTCGGATACATTGTTTCTGATACTCTGAACTGAAAGGAAGAATCAGACGCAGTGTTTGCATTAGAAAATTGCCCTATCCCCTTGGCTAAGTCTGGTTTATGCTTTGGATTAACAAAATAATCACACTTTCTCCCTTTGGTGAATTAATTTAAAATGGGGGTAAAGATGGTTTGGATTAGCTGAAGGTTGAAAGTAAACTGTTCCCTGAGTGACTGTAGCATTCAACTCTATAAATCTTGAGCTGGAACACAACCCATACTGGAAACTTTGGGACTAGACCAAAAGGAATCATGCTATGGGTGAGTCAGATCTTGCATAGTGTTTCAAGACTAATTATATTTGGGGGGAAACTGATGCTCATTTAAATCAAATTTATCACCTCTGTAATACTGTTAAACATGAAAGAAGGCTGATGGAAACTTTCAATGTCTATAAAATATTTTACATGTGAAGAGGTTTTGAAAGTTGTATTAACAAAGAATCGGTTGTTGTGTTTGTCCTTTGTTTTCGAAGTGGACCATGGCATCAGGGAGATGATGACATGACTTGCAGTCGACTTTGATTTAAGTGAAGGAGGGCTGTACAAGGTCACCAGTCTCACTTTCTCCTCCAGAGCCAGCTGACCAGATATTCATCAGGATGACTGGAGATGACCCAACATGCAGTGGGAGAGACCCTGGCCCTTTCAGCTTAAGGCTTTTTCAGATACTCAGAGTGAGGTAATGCCCACTGAGTGAATAGGCTTCTTTAAGAAATGAGTCAAGGGGTGACCCCTTTAATTAGAAAAAAAAAATTCAGACAGAGGGGAAGACCCTCAGGGTTGCTGTTTCAAAAAGAAACAGTTCCCATTGACATTCACTCCAAGCCAGGAGGGCCCAAAATATAGCCATTAAAATTAACATTAATATGTAATGACTGGGACAACTAGGTGTTGTAGTATGGGGATTGGAGACTGGAAGACCTGAGTTGAAATCTGGCCTCAGGTACTTACTACCTGTGAGATCCTGGGCAAGTCACTTAACCTTTGCCTCAGTTTTCTCCTCTGTAAAATGAACTGGAGAAGGAAATAGCACACCACTCCAATATCTTTGCCCAGAAAATTCTGAATGGGGTCACCATAAAGAGTCTGATATGACTGAAAGGACTGAACACCAACAAAGATAGTAATAAGATAAATTCAAGCAAGACAGCATAGTACTGGAGCAAGTTTCTAAGCATTTTCTTTTTCTTTTTCTTTTTGCTTTTTGCAGGGGGGAAACCATGGCAGTGGGGTCAAGTTACTTGCCCGAGGTTACTTGGCTAAGTGTCTGAGGCCAAATTTGAACTCAAGTCTTCCTGATTCCGGGCCAGTGTTCTATTCACTGTGACACTTAGCCACCTCTCTAAGCATTTTCTAATCTCCCCCAAGTCTAAGTCAACAAACATTTATTAAGTATTTGCTATGAAAGAATATTTCAGAAAATATTTGCTATGAAAGAAATTTGCCAGAAAGAATCCTTGTACTTGATGGGGTCTGGGATGCTTTTGTCTGTAACCTCAGTTTGTAAAAATCTCACTTGTGTTCGAGCACCTATGTATGTAACATCAGTTTGTAATAAGCCTGTGCAATTAACTTGTAAAAGCACACTTCCCCTAGTCATAAAGGCATTAACTCTGCATCTCCCCTGCCCCCAGCCTAAAAGTCTTTTCCCTGAGCTAGCAGTCTGCCTAGATACAGTACCCATGAATATATCACCCAAGTATTTTTTAGAGAAATGTATACCTCCTTTGTTCTAAGTGGCCAGCTGTACCCAAAAACCTTGAAAAACATTATCAGAGAGATAACTCCTTCCCAATATGGTACTTCCTGAATCCTTAATCAGTCTAGCTTCCAAACTTGGAACAATCAAGCCTATCCTCCCAACAGCCATATTGGATCTATCTCATTCAGCCTTGACCAAGAGTAACCTAGTGATGTCACAAGGCAAAAACCACACCTCCTGGTAGCCTCCCCAGAGGGATGTCCCAGTGAATTATGGGCAATACGCCTGTGCAGTTGGTACAAAAAGTGCATGTCCCTTTAAGCACTGACCACTCCTAAACTCCTCCCTAACTCCTCCCTAACTCTACCCTTACCCACCTAGTTAGCGTAATTAACCTATAACTGACAGTTTTATCGTTATAAAAATTGTATCTCTAATCCCTGCACTTCGTAGGCTATCCTTAACCTTCTCCTGCCCACTGTAAAGCGTAACATAGAACTTTATAACTCTGTCTTTCATCCCTGTAAGCTTGCAGGTCCCCTTACCCCACCTCTCCTGCCTGCTGCAAAGTCAGCTTAATAATAAACTTTTGTAACTCTGCCAAAAGATAGCTTGAGTCCTGTGAAATTCTTTCCAGATAAGAACCTTCTAGGGATTCATATGAGATCCCTCCTTTACCCATCTCTTCTCTACCTCTTCACACTCAAGAAATCCACATCCTTCTTTTTTTTTATGTTTATTTTTTTTTAAATTTTATTTTAGTTTGCATTATTCATTTCCACAAGATTTTGAGTTACATATTTTCTCCCCTTCTTTCCCCTGCCCACCACCCCAAAACAGCCATCCCAGTGTGTCCCCACTCCCCCAGTCTATTCTCTCCTATGTCACTTTTCGGTAGGGCAGGATGGATCTACCAACCACAGTGCCTGTGTATCTCAAGTTCCAGTTGGATGTAGTCAATAATAATAATAATAATAATTGCATATATATATAGATACATATTTATAACATTTGAT
>JAQQSV010005461.1:0-14534 GCA_028646515.1 Pseudochirops corinnae | reverse complement strand
TTTCTCCTTTACCTGGGAACTCTGGAATTTGGCTATAATATTCCTAGGAGTTTTCTTTTGGGGATCTTTTTCAAGAGGCAATTAGTGAATTCTTTCAATTTCTATTTTGCCTTCTGGTTCTAGAATATCAGGGCAGTTTTCCTTGATCATTTCTTAAAGGATGATTTCTAGGATCTTTTTTTGATCATGGCTTTCAGGTAGTCTAATAATTTTAAAATTATCTCTCCTGGATTTATTTTCCAGATCAATGGTTTTTCCTCTGACCAGTCTGTGCCATGAGCATGTGCTGGCAGTGCCCACATGGGATTGCGCTCCCTCCCAGCCTGGTGCTATAGACCCTTCCTGTCAGCCTGCCAGGTTGTGTTCAGTGGGAAATTTGTTTCTCTCTGTCACTCTGCGGGTTCTGTAGCACTAAAATTTGTTGAGAGTCATTTTTTACAGGTATTGGAGGTGGTTGGAGCAGGAGCTCAAGAAAGTTCTTGCTTTTACTCTTATAACATTGATTGTTGGGAGGAAAAGCTATGTTTAAATGTCCTAGATTACTAGATACTGCACAGAGCAGGTGCTCAATAAATGTTTGTTAAGCTGAATATTCAGTCATGTCTGAACTTAAAAACAAAACAAAACCAAACACCTCTAACAAAGTGATTTCTCATTCTTGAGATGGAAAACTTTTTGACGTATATGAGATTTGAAAGAGTAACAGAAAAATACACAGAGTGGAGTGGATAGGGTACTGGTCTTCAAGCAAGGAAGGCCTTGGTTTAAGTTCTGTCCTTGACACATGCTTGGCTGTGAGAAGCTAGGCAAGTCGCTTAAATTAATTTTCAATTTTAGGCAACTCTCTAAGATTATAAGTTGCAGAGGATGTACCAAAGTACACTTGTAGGAAGAGATCATTAACTCAGGAGTTCCCTGTACCAATTAAATCCTTTTGGTTAGAAATGTATTTGCTAATGATCCTGAAAAGCATTATATAGTATATGGTTGCAAAGTAAGCCATGTTTGTCTTCTGGGGTGCCACCTTCCTCTTTCTGCATCTTTTTTTGCTCTAGAAAACTCCCTCCAATAATTCTTTCACCTTCCTGATGGACCAAAGTATCCAGTGTCCTCAAATTATCTCTACAATCTACCATCTACTCTCATAGAATCTAATCAAAGTATGGTGACAATGGTAACAGACCTGGAGTCAGAGAAAGTGGTTTCTGGGGTGGCTAAGTAGCACAATGAATAGAGCACCAGCCCTGGAGTCGGAAGGACCTGAGTTCAAATCCAGCTTCAGACACTTATCACAAAACTAGCCATGTGACCTTGGGCAAGTCACTTAACCCCAATTACCCTGCCCTCCCCCCTCCAAAAAAAAAAAAGAAAAGAAAAACTAGGTTCAAATGCTGTGTGATCTTGAGTCATACAATTTAACTCTCTGGGCTTTAGTTTCTTCATCTCTAAAATAAAGGGGTTGGGTATACTGATCACTTGGGAAGAGATGAACAAATTATGCTATATTAATGTAATAGAATACTGTTGTGCCATAAGAAATGCCTGAAGAGACAGTTTCAGAGCAACCTGGGAAGACTTGTATGAACTGATATAGAATTAAGTGAGTAGAACCAGGAGAAAAATATATACAATAAAATAACATTGTGAAAAAAGAAAAGACTTAAGAACTCTGCTCAGTACAATGACCAATCATGATTCCAGAGGATCTATGATTAAGAATATGACCTACCTCCTGACACAAGGTTAATGGGATTCAGGATGCAAAATGAAACTTTGTATTTTTGGACATGGATAATGAAGAATTTGTTTCACTTACATAAGCATATTTATTACAAGTGTTTTGGGATTTTTTTTTGTCGTTTTCACTTAAATTGGGGAGAAGAGAAAATAAATACTTGGTAAATGGAAAATAAAATAAAATTAGAGAGTTGGAGCATGTGATCTCTATTTGACAAGAGAATTCTGAGAATTAAATAAAGGAATCATAGTTTCATAAATCTAGAAGAGACTCCAGAGGTCATCAAGTCCCACTCCTTCAATGTACACATAAGAATACTTAGAACAAGAGAGCTTGATTTACCCAAGGTCATATGGCTTCTCAGTGTCAAAGATGAAATTTGAATTCAGAGCCAGTGTTTCTCGATATCAGAGATTTCATGGGATAGCAGATAGAAGGCAGATCTTGGAGTCAGGAAGACCTGATTTCAAATCCCACTGACACAAGTCAGCTATCTGACACACGGAGAGTCACTTAATCACTCAAGCCTTAAGACAACTCTCTAAGACTATAAATTACAGAAGTACATATAAAGCACAGAAGTTATCCCTTCCTGCCACTGTCATCTAGAAAATCCAAGTAAAGTTTTTTGGCCTTCTCTTCCTACCAGAAAAGAAGTCTGAATTTTTTCTTTTTCTTTTATGGGATGTTTACAGTACCTTACTGTTAAATTTGGATTAAGTATTTGGTCATAGGCTCTGTATAGACTGCTGGTCTTGGCATGGGATCTGTCAAGCGCTTCCACAAAACTCCGCCCAAAATTCCCGTTTAATTAATGTATTGAAACCACAATGAGGAAAGTTGCGATATAGAAGGGATAACTGTATTAACTTGCACTGGTGAAAGGAGTTTTCTATACTGTTGAAATCACCTCTCTTGATTAAAAAAAAACCAAAACCTTAAAAAACAATGTAAAAAAAATCAGGGGCTGGCAGCATGATGAGTGGAAGAGGTCAAAGGAGTAAGATGTACCATAAAAGCAATGAGGTAGAAAGACAGAAAAGGTCTGGACCAAAAAAAGGAAGTATAATAATTCCACAGTACTCTGCTCCTGTGAGACCACATCTTGAATGTTATATGGGCACCCCAGTTTAAGGAGGATAGTAACGAGTAGAGGAGGGCAAAAAGAATGGTGAAACACCTTGAGTCCATAGCACGTGAAAACTGGTTGAAGGAACTTGGATGTTTAGCCTGGAGAAGAGAAGATTTGGCAGTAGGAGGGTGGATGGGTCATTAAAGTTGTGTTCAAGTATTGGTAGGGCTGTCACAAGAATAAGGGATTAGATTTGTTCTGTTTGGCTTCTGTGATACTATTATTTCATTGTAAAACTTCTTTATAGAGAAAACTAGCACTCCTGGAGTGTAATCAGGCAAAGATAGCTTATGATTTAGTATGTGCTCCCAAGGCTTATGCTGAGTAAATTCTAGGCAGGCCTGGTATTGTCTAGTTTTCCCGACAGGAAGCTGTACCCCTGCCAGGTGAGCTCTGTGTCAGCCCAGCAGTAGCTTGAACCAACCTGGGGAATAACCACTAGTGAAATTGAGTAAATCAGCTGAGCCAAAAGCTTTTGACAGTCACGCAGTTAACCCTTTCACAGGTGTTTTGGGAGTTGAATAAATGAAGGCATTATGATAATAAAGATTTTTTTACTTTATATTTTTCACCAGAGGACCAACAAGAGGGAGAAATGGCAGCAGATGACATGGTAGGAATTGAGATGGATTCATCAAGTCACCATGAAAGCAGCACCACTGAATTCAATGATAAATAATGCTGAAAAAGAAGACGATATTTTAAGGATGAGCTTTATTTCCCTAAAGCATACTTATAAAATCAGATTTTTGAAAAAGCAATATTCTCTCTATTCCTGAAAAAAATGTAAATGTTAATATTTTTGAGAGCTCTATTCTAGGGTTCTAAAAATTAACACGAAGGCTTTTAAGCTTGTTGATAATTTGTCCTACTCATCTCACCTACTTTATCTGACTATTGTATTCAGTTTTACTTGTGGAAAGTACTCACACATTCTTCTGCTATATAGGCTACAAATGCTTGAAATCCATAGATGTTCACAGCCACTCATGCAGAAATGAAATATTTAACTACAAAGATATCTTGTATTTGGGGAGCTATTTGCTGACATATCTTTCTCTGATATTTGGAGACCATGCCAAGTGATCTGTGTGTACAAATTCTAAGGCAATGCTCCCATACTAGTTTTCTGAATATTTGGAGATTATGTTAAGTGCTTCTTGCACTCAAGTTTTTTAGATGTTGTTTTTATCAAGTAAAAGCACATTGGGTGTCCTACTTTTTTGCAGAAACTTCTCAGTTTGTCCAAACATGCACGCATATAAATGGAGCTGTAAGGGTCTAGATTTTTGTAATAAAGAAGGAAAAAGATGAAGTGTGTTAATTATGGTTATTAATTTAACTTTTGTTAAAAGAAAGATTAATTATAACACTTGTGTTGTAACAATAGTCCATTACTTTGAGCAAACATGAAACATTCGCATTGGAACAACTGCATTTGGTTTAATATAAATTGTTATCAAAGAAAGTTAAATCAATATTTCTTCATTAAAATGAACTTCAGGTGTGTCTTGCTATAAGAAGGCCTAGCCTACAGAAGTATAAATGGGCAAAACAGATAAAATTACTGGGAAAGAACTCAGAACTCATATTGTCAATGAATTTCTTCCCTATACAAAAATGTTCCTTTCACTAATCAGCTTCCCTAGTGCCCTTAAGTGATTAAGTGGAAAGAATCACTTAGTAACTGTGTGATCTTAGGAAAGTCACTTAACCTCTTTGGGCCTTAGAGAACTTATTATTATAAATATCTGTTAGAGACCATTATCTAATTATTAAGGACCCACTAGAGGCAAAGAAACTTACTGAGCAAGAGTTAAAAACCTTGGCCAAGGAAAGGTCTCTGCATTTATAATGTAAATTAATGGGGGAAATTTTATTTATTTTAAACAATTTATGTGTATTCAACAAATTTACCAAAGTAAACAGGAATTGTTTCTGTTTTGACCAGAAAGCCTGAGGCTCTTCCCCTCCCAGTTTGATTTTTTTCCCCCTGAACTAGGTTAAAGAGGCCACTCTTTGCTTAATTTTTTTTAAACCTAGCCTTAATCACTGAATACCATTGACTCAGTCAAAATGAGACTTGCTAAAGACCTTAGTTTTAAAAGACCAAGGTTTTCTATCAAATCTGGGGCCATCTCAAGCCCTCCTGATCTGTATCTGGCCACAGGGCTCAGATGGCTCCAGAGGAGAAAGTGAGGTTGGTGACTTTGTACAGACCTTCCTCACTTAAATGCAATTCACTTGCATGTCATGGCATCACCTCCATGATGTTATGGCCTTTTTCAAGAACAAAGAACAAACAACAACAGGTAGACCTAAGCAACAAATTTAGTGTCTTTCTGGAAGGGATTTTAGAAAATTATCTATTTCAATCTTCCTGTTTTAAAAATAAAGAAAGTGACATTTAGAGAAATTAAACAATTGCCCAAAGTCATTTGGTAGAGGTAGAACAACAAACCAGGTCTTGTGATTTCCAGTTCAACATTCTTTTTGCAACACTGGATCTATATTGAACAGAACTCTCAGAAAGAACTCTGGAACAGTTGGGAAAAAATAATGGCAAGATTTCAAACTTCAAATGCGAACCTCCTTTCCCTTTCTTTACTACTTTATCAAAAAATGACTTTTTTTCCTCCTTTCTTTTGTCCTTCAAAAGATGATGTCATGTGACCTCTTTGGGACTTGTTTCCTCATTTGTGAAATGAAGGAGCCTCTAAAGTCCATTTAATCTCTAAATCTGTAATCCTATGAATTCTGTATTCATGAATATGGGTATAGATCAGGGTTCTATGCCTTGTGACCTAAGACAAGTCATTTTATCTCTCTGAGTCTCAGGGCCTAATAATAATAATAACATCTCTTCTGTTCACCTCATAGTGTTGAGAGGATCAAGTGATCTATAGTATGTGGGGGGAAGGTATTTTGCAAATAGTCTAGTGTTATACAAATGTAATTACTGAAGTATCAAGGTTTACATGATGACATTACTAAAAGCCCATTTGGAACTATTACAGAGAGATTATTGAAAAAGAAAACTGATACATTAATGCCATTGCTAATGAAAAAGAAAATGTTTGAGAAAGTATTGTGCTTATTACTTTACTATAGTAATTACTTACTATATTACTTATTCTTATCAACATCTCCTAGTCATATTAGCCAGATTGGATTATATCTATCCCAAATTCAAAGCAGAAAAAGAATAATCAGTTTGGGGAAAAAAGTGAATTGGGACACTGACAATAGAGGAGGAGGAGACCATTTATTTCAAAATCTATGGGGTTAAAACTGAAGTGCTCAGCTAAGATCTCCCAATATTTGTCTCCAAATAACTTGAATCAAATTCTAGAGTGGCAGAGCCAACAAAAGGTCAGAATGAGGCATTTTTCTAGCCCAAAACAACTGAGAGGAGCTTAGGAAGAAACATCTGTGACACAAAAATAGAGGCTGACTCAGAGCCCACATGGATGAAACACCAATGGTGGGCCTAGATAGTGGTGATAGAAGAAGTAGCAGCTTTGGGAGCACTCAAGCCACAGACAATAAGGAGACTAGGCAACTGGTTAGAAAAAGACTAAAGGGAAACCCTGTGCTAGCCCTGGATGCAGGATCAAATGCTGTTTGGCAACTCCATTACCTAGAACCACTTCTGGGTCCTAGTTCAAGGACAGAGAGAAGCACTTTTAGTCAAAATGGGGCAGAAGCCCTAAAGGGCAGTATCAGTTTTGGTCCCAAGAGATCAGGGACCCTGAGGATTAGTATCACTCCCAGTCCCTAGGGATCAAAGGCCCTAAAGAGCAGTATTGATTGTAATCCCAAGGGTTCAGGTGCCCTTGCTGGGTAAGGACCTGAATACAGACCAAAAAATAAAAATTGTGACCACACCATCCCCCAGATCACATCACCTGGAAACACTGAAACCTTTCAAACCCCTAGAAATAGCCCTGAAAATAGCAGCACACACACACAAAAAAAATCCTGAAGCTTGATACAGTGCCCCTAACTTCCAATGCTGGGAAAACAGCCTAACTTTAACTTAAAGTTCAAAATCAAGAAATAGGGTGGGAAAATGAGCAAACAACAAAAAAACAACTTGACTACAAAAAGCTGCTGTGGTGAACGACAGATCAAGATACAAACTCAGAAGAAGACAATGAAGCTAAAACAGCTAAAAGCAAAGCCTCAAAGGGAAAAAACTGTGAATTGCACACAAGCCCAACATGAATTCTTGGAAGAGGTAAAAAATTATTTTCAAAATAAAATATGAGGGGTAGAGGAAAATCAAGAAAGAAATGAAAGCAAAGGAAGAAAATTATGTAAAGACAATTAGCAGCTTGGTAAAAGAGGAACAAAAAGTGCTAAAGAAAAGAGCACATTAAAAAAACAAATTGGTTGAATAGAAAAAGTAGTACAAAAATTCAAAAATTGAATAAAAGTAACTCCTTAAAAAGTAGAATTGGCTAAATGGAAAAAGAAGTACAAGAGTTCCCTGAGGAAAACAATTGCTTAAAATTGGAATTTGGAAGAAACAATAGAACAAAGTCAAAAGAATAACAAAATAGAAGAAAATGTGAACTATTTAATAAAAAAACTGACTTGAAAATGGATTGAGGAGGGATAATTTAAGAATTATTGGACTATTTGAAAGCCATAATAAACAAAAGAGCCTAAACATCATATTTCAAGAAATTAAGAAGGAAAATTGCCTTCCTGATATCCTATTACCAGAAGGTAAATTTTCTTTCACCATCAGAAAGAGATCTCAAAATGAAAACTGGAAAAATAAACACCCAAATGCCAGAGCTTCCAGGTCAATAAGAAAATACTTCAAGCAGCAGGAAAGACACTATTCAAATACCATGGTGCCACAGTCAAGACAAGATCTGGCCGCTACCACATTAAAGGAACAAAGGGTTTGGACTACGATATTCTGGAAGGCAAAAGAGCTGGGATTATAACCAAGACTAATCTACCCAGAAAAACTGAGAATAATCCTTTAAGGGGGAAAATGGATATTTAATTAAATAGAAGACTTTCAAGTGTTCCTGATCTAAAGACCATAGCTGAATTGAAAATCTGACTTTCAAATACAAGACTCAAGAGAAGCATGAAAAGGTAAGCATGAAAGAGAAATCATGAAGGACTCAATAAGGTTAAACTTTCTTTCTATTTGGGAAGAGGATACATGTAACTTCAAAGAACTTTATCTTTATTAGGATAATTTAAAAGATTCTATTTAGAAAGAGGGCATAGGAGGGAGCTTATTATCATGACATGAGATTAAAAAAATATATAAGTGAAAAATAGGGATGCATTGGGAGAAGGGGAAGGGAGAGGAAGAATGGGGAAAATTATCTCACATAAAAGAGTTGTACAAGGAAGAATTTTTATCACAGAAGGGAAAATGGTGCTAGGGGCAGCAATGCCAAACCTCACATCTAAACTGATTCAAAGAGGGAGGTGTGTGTGTGTGTACACATTCAATTGGTAATAAAAATCGATCTTACTCAACAGAGGAGTGGAAGGAGAGAAAGGGAGTAAGGAAAAGGTGAGATAGTAGGGAAAAAAAGGAAGATTGATAAAAGAGGGCTGTGGTCAGAAGCAAAACAGATTTTAGAGCAGAAACAAAATAAAGAGAAAAACAGAGAGGGAAAAACAGAAGAAAATAGGATGAAGGAAAATGCGAAGTTAGTGATTATAACTGTAAATGTGAATAGAATTAACTCATTCATAAAAAGGAAGTGGATAGCAGCTTAGATTAGAAATCAAGATCCAACAATATATTATTTATTAGAAACACACTTGAAACAGAAAGACACACAGAGAGTAAAAATAAGAGACTGGAGAAGAACTTATTATGCTTCAGCTGGAATAGAAAAAGTAATCATGATCTCAGACAAAGCAAAAGTAAAAACAGGTCTAATAAAGAGGATAAGCAGGGAAATTACATCTTGCCAAAAGGAACCATAGACAATGAAGTAATATACACCTAATGATATAGCATTCAAATTCTCAAAGGAAAAGTTTAATAAATTATAGGAGGAAATAGACAGTAAAACTATACTAGTTAGGGACTTCAATTTTCTCTTCCCAGAACTAGATAAATCTAACCATACAATAAACAATAAAGAAATCAAGGAGATGAATAGAATCCTAGAAAAATTAGATATGGTACACCTCTGTAGAAAACTGAATGGGAATACAAGGGATTGTACCTTTTTCTCAGCTCAAAAAGGTAGCTTCAGAAAAACTGACCACATAACTAGGGCATTAAAAACCTCCAAACCAAATGCAGAAAAACAGAAATATAAAATGCAACCTTTTTAGGCTATAATACAATGAAAGTTACATTGAATAAAGGATTTTGGAAACACAGATAAAAATTAATTGAAATCTAAATAATCTATTCCTAAAGAATGAGTGGGACAAAGAACAAATCAGAGAAACAATCAACTTCATTAAAGAAAATTACAACAATGAGACAACATTCCAAAATTTGTTGGATTCAGCCAAAGCAGTGCTTATGGAAAACTTTATACTTCTAAACATGTAAATCAATAAAAGAGAGAAATAGCATATGCATGAACTGAGCATGCAAGTAAAAATGCTAGAAAAAGAACAAATTAAAATTCTCCATTAAACACCAACATGAAAATTCTAAAAATCAGAGGAGAGATTTATAAAATTGAAAGTAAAAAAATTGAACTAATAAATAAAAATAGGAACTGGCTTTCTGGGGAAAAAAACGATCAAATTGATAAACCGTTGATTAATTTGATTAAGAAAAAAAGAAAACCAAATTACTAGTATCAAAAATGAAAAGGATGAGTGTACCATCAATGGAAATGAAATTAAGGCAATTAATAGAAGTTATTTTGCCTAATTACATTCCAGTAAAACTGACAATCTAAGTGAAATGTATGAATATTTACAAAAATATAAACTGCCCAGATTAACAGAAGAGGAAATAGAATACTCAAATAACTCTATCTCAGAAAATAAATTGTATAAGCCATCAGTCCCCAGGACCAGATGGATTCAGAAGTAAATTCTACCAGGGTCATATTTCTTTAAAGGTGATGATGGTCTGATTTGAGGAGTGCCTTAGCTTCCTAATAATTCCACCATTGACACCCCAAATTTTTCCATTAGTAAATAATTCATTCCTTTGTGATTTCCTAATTTTTGTTCTAAAATGCAAGCATACTTGAGAGGGGTGGGGTTTTTTTTTGTTGTTGTTCCGTTGTGTCCTACTCTTCATGACCCCATTTGGGGTTTTCTTAGCAAAGATACTGGAGTGGTTTGCTGTTTTCTTCCCTAGCTCATTTTAGAGAAGAGGAGCTGAGGCAAACAAGGTTAAGTGACTTGCCCTGGTTATCATAGCCGGTAAATATTTGAGGCCAAATTTGAACTTAGGTCTTCTTGACTCCAGCCCCAGTACTCTATCCACTTAGCTACCTAGCTGTCTGGAAGAAAGAAATATCAGATCTTTTTTCCTCCAGAAAAAGGAGTGGTTGGGTCAGAAGTATAGCCCTGGAAATGAATGAAGAGAAGAATCCTTGAAAAGGGTGGGGAGAGTAGGGCAAAGCACATAAAGGGGAGAAGGAAACATCATACCTAGAAGTTTTGCTACCTTACAATTCTGCCTAAAGGTAGACCTTGCCCAAATAAGATACTTAAAAAAAATTTTTTTGAGAGTTTAACTTTATTTTTACTCATTTAAAACAAGAGTTTTCAGAAAATCCCAACTTCTTAACTTTTCTGTTTCTATAGATATTTAAATACAAAATATTTCAAAGTAAAATAAATTGACACAAATAATACAGATGCAAAGATTAGGATCATTTAATCATAACAACTTCTGTATAAAGTCAAGTTTAACAATGGCAATAATTGGAAAATAAAGGGTTTACTCTATAGGGTTTAGAGAGATTTGACACTTCTGGTCACTTTAGGATTGGTTCTTGTTTTGAGATAGCAAGAAAGGTGCTTCTCAGACCTAGGTGATAAGTGAGCAAGGACAGAATAAGGAACAACAAGAGCTCCCACAATTCAAGCTGCACGAACAGTGCTGTTGCATGAGACTACAATCTCTCTAGAATCAGAGCCTTCTTCCAGAAATGGGAAAGCTGGTTTGCCACCTTACCAGCACCCTTGCCACTGTGACCAAACCAGTTTGATTAGTTTCCCTTTTTGTTTTCTTTAGATTCATTAGCTAGGCTTCTGTGCCTGCTCTCAGATTGGCTAATAGCTGGAACTGATTGACAGGTGTGACAAACTCAACTGGGGGCAGCTCTTTGTAAAGGGAATTGATTTCTCTGTAAACACAGCTGTCAGCCTTCAGGACCCTGCTTGTGTCTCCAGGCTCCACAATTTATTCTGAATTCAGGGGTGGGAAGGGGAAACTGCTTGTAGTGTTTCCTCTGTCTTGATGAATTCACCTCTGAAATGTCATCAAACCCCGAAAAAAGCATTTCTATTACTATCATGTGTGAAGAGTTATTAATCAAAATATTTGAGCTTGGTTTTGAGTAGCCACAGCATTATTTTGAGTTGTGGTCCAGAATTTAGAAAAGAACAATGCATTAGAAGGTCTTTAAAAATTAAAACAAATCTTAAGACAATTAAAAGAAAAAAAACCACTCAGTTTATTCAACATGTAATTATTTTGAACCTATTGCATGCACAACACTAGGTTAAGTGGCAAACAAGTAGTCACAAAACAGGTTTTATCCCTTTATACATCTTTGTTTTTATAGGCTCATAGACTTCTAGCTAGAAGGGACCTTTATTGAAATCTAATATCTTCATTTTACAAATAAGGAAACTAATGCCCAAAGAGATGAAGTGACTTGGCCAAGGTGATGCACACAGTAAAAAACAGAAGCAGAAATCAAACTGAATTAGTTATACATCTTGGAATGAGACTTATCAGACAAATTTGTGGCAAAAAACTTTCTCCCTTCTAATCTTAGTTGCCTTTTTCTTTTTTGCAAATACTTATAAATTTATCTTCTGTGATCTTCTCTATCCTTCAGTCATTCACTCTACCTTAACCACAGATCTGAGGTAATTTCTTCCTTTTTCCACTATCTTTCTGATGTGACCTTTAATTTCTAAGCCTTGCATCCATTTAGAACTTATCTATGTACATAGTGTGAGCTGTTGGTCTAAACCTCATTTCTGCCATTCTAGTTTTTGGTTTTCCAAGTAGTTTTTGTCAAATAATAAGTGCTTATCCAAATAGCTGTGGTCTTAGGGTTTACTGAACACTAAGCTATTAGTTTCACTTTCTTTCATATGCTGTTTATCAAATCAGTTCCACTGATTAGTCTCCCTATTTTTTCAACCTTACAGTACTAAACTGTTTTGACGATTATTGTTTTGTAGTATAATTTGAAATCTAGTGCTATTAGGCCACCTTCCTTCCTACTTTTAAAAAAATTATTGCCCTTGACATACTTTACTTTTTCTCTAGATTAATTTTGTTATATTTTTCTATAGCTCTATAAAATAATACATTTCTGATTTGGTGTGGCACTGAATAAGTACATTAATTTAGGCAGTACTATCACTTTTATCATATTGAAATGGTTTACTCATGAGTAATTAACACTTTTCCAATTATTTAGGCCTGCCACCTTACTGAATAAAGTATTTGGTAATTGTATTCATATAGTTCCTGTGTGTCTTAGTAGGTAGACTCTCAAGTATTTTATGCAGTCTGTAGTTATTCTAAATGAATTTTTCTTTTCATTCTTGATGGACTTTGTTGGTAATATACAGACATGTTGATGATTTCTTTGAATTTATTTTATATCCTACAACTTAGCCAAAGTCATTTCAATTACTTTTTAGTTGACTCTCTAGTGTTCTCTAAGTAAGCTATCATAAAATCTGCAAAAAGTGGTAATTTTATTTCCTCTTTGCCTAGGCTGATTCCTTCAATTTCTTTTTCTACTCTTATTGCTATTACTAGCATTTCTATTGCTTTATAAAATAATGGTTATAGTAGACATCCTTGCTTTTCTCCTATCATATGAAAGAAAAGAATTCTTTGAATTCCTGTATTTTTTTAAACAGAAATAATTACTGTATTTTGTCAAAAGTTTTTTCTGCATCTATTGATTTAAATCATATGATTCTTCTTGTTTTTATCAGTATGATCAATTATGTATATAGTTTTCTAAAAGTAAAGCAGTCCTGCAATTCTGGTATAGATCCAACCTGGTCATACATAGTGTATAATCTTTCTGATATATTGCTGTAGCCTCAGCTAATAAATTCCTTTTACAATTTTTGCATCAATATAAATTTGTCTAGGGCCAGGGATGGGAACATTTGGCCTTGAGGCCACATGTAGCCCCTCTAAGTTCTAGACTGTGGTCTTTGACTGAATCTGAACTTCACAGAACAAATCACCTTAATAAAATGATTTATTCTATGAACCTTGGACTCAGTCAAAAGGCTGCACCTAAGTAGGTATGTGGCCTCGAGGACTCAGGTTTCCTACCCTGGGTAGTCCTTTTTGATTGCTCACATACTTACTTTGTAAGTTTCTCTTGATTTCAGTGTTTATGCAATATTTAAAAGTTCCTACTCAACTTTTTATCAGGAATTCTTGGAAATATTTTATTTCATTACAAGGCTATTTTAAAAAGTAAGTTATTTTTGGTTTCAGGCCTACATCTTTTACCTTTTGTGATATTCTCTGATCCTTTATAGTGGTGCTAAATTGTATTTGATTCTGATTTTCTCCTTATTCCTTAAATCCTTTAATTCTGGCTCCTTATAGTAGTTTTCTTTTCCCTGGAAAATTCAGGATTTTGGACATTCCTGGAAGTTTTTTCTTTCTTTCTTTTTTTTTTTTTTAAGGAAATAACTGGTGGATTCATTTTACTTTCACTGAGATCTCTTGAGCTAATATATCTAGGCAGTTTTTTTTTTCATGATTTCTTGAAATATGCTAACTAGATTCTTTTTTTGGTCATAGGTTTTAGGTAATTAAAAGATTCTTAAATGATTTCCCCTTGATCTGTTTTCTTGGTCTATAATTTTTGATAAGAGATTCCTTACAGTTTTGTAATGCCATGCACGAGCAGCTTCCCAAAAGAATGCTACTGTGAATAGCTTTTAAGGTTCTGATTACACAGTACAGTGAACACTCTATTGATTCAAGAACAAATCAAAGGAATATATTCACAACAAATCAAGATATAGTATTTACAGCATTACATCTTATCACAGAAAATCACAATATAGTATTCACAACAGCTTAATATTAAAATGGCCACATAGTTTTCACTAAAGTAGTCACAGTATTTAGAACAAAGAACAAAAGAACAATCATCTCGTATCCCTAAGGAGGTTTGCCTCCTTACTCAGTCATTCAATCATCTCAGAATACAAGTCAGTCTTCCACTCATGAGGCAACTAGATTAACTTAACCAGTCACTTATTTAGCAATCAATTGCTAAGTATCACTAATCTCTAAATACAATCATTAAAAAATACACAAAACCTCCACCAGTTAACTCCATCAGTCACTTATTCAGATTCACAATTACTAAGTATCATTAATCACTAAGTACAGTCATTAGAAAATTACACAAACCCTCCACCCCTTGGTCTCTAGTAAACTTCAATTTCATCACAGCATTC
>JAQQSV010005460.1:0-14535 GCA_028646515.1 Pseudochirops corinnae | reverse complement strand
ATATACACAGGATTGGCTTCCATAATTTATCTATCATAGAAATTCAGACTGTGAGTTTTAGTAATAAATTCTCAATATCAGATTAAATTTTCATTAATTAAGGATTAACTGGATTTTACACATAAACTATACTAACAATGGCAAAGAAACTGAAATTATTTTCCCATTTTTAAAAGTATCTGTCTGATAATCTTAAAGGCCAGAAGAGTTCATTTTCAGTTAGACCCTCACAAATTTTCAAAAGATTCTTATTTCAGGTGCAGGATTTAAGAAAGGATAGGAACAGCAAATGGTATGTGAACAGAAATTCTCTGAGGTTTCAAAATTGGAGGACCAAATTTAAGTAATTGCCTTAAATTATATTAGATAAAAAATATTTAGGGACCAGATAACTATGTGAGACATCTGGGACTCAAAATGTGCTGGTTAAATGGATATTGAGAATGGATTACTAGGGTACAAAGAGACTTGATGTTAATTAATATTAGTGATAACTGTTGTATTGTTTTGATTTTTTGTTCGAAGGTGTTTATGTTTAAGTTTTCTAGGTTACCTTGATAACATGTAAATCTCCCTTCTGAGAACCAGTCCATTGTGAGCCCTGCCCTCTAAGAAATGTGATCTGTACCTGACAATGTAATTATGTCTTATCATTTTCTCACCTACATTCGTCCCCCACCCCTTTCTGCTTGTAAGAGCTGGTACACACTTCCCCAAAAGGTCCCCTTAAGAATTAACTCCCTGGAAAACAGCTTTCCTGGCTCAAATGGCCTCTTGCAGCTACTTGGCTTATACCTGCCTTTCTTTTATTGACCATAAGGGCAGATGTTCTTTCAGATCGCCTCCCTTTGATCAAAAGTGGGAAATGTTAAGATATTTTGGAGGCACCTTGTTTCCTAGAGTTAAGAACCAGCAAGCAGGCTGTGTCCTGAGCTTGGCATAACAACAATCCTTTCCACTCTGGATGATTCCATCCTCTGGCAAAGCGCATTGTTCCTACCGAACACCAGGTGTTCACTGCTCCCTCTTTCCCAGGGACCTGAGAGCCAGTCATCATTTTGCTTGATTTGCTCACAATCCCTCTTCCTTGTAACAGCTAGGTGAACCAAATCAGATACTGTACCCCTCTGTGAGACAATCAGCCTGGAGAATGTTCCCACAGATCCCAGGGACATCTGTATTGTCCACACCTGAGCCTCCCATGGGAAATTGCTACTCAAGACCTAAGAATGATTACGTTATAGTCCAGCCCACTTATGTATATATAAGCATTGCCTGTACCCCAACATGTTTAGCTCTCCTTCTGAGGGGGGGACACTTCCTTGCTTGAAAGTGATTTTCTTCACTCTAAAATAAATTATACCTCTTTTTTGTGTCCTGTCACACCTGCCTCTAGCCTGCTCTGTTTGGGTCCGACCATCCCCAGGTTAGAGACCTTTCCCGTCTGGATAGCATTCAAAATTCTGTTGACAAGCTTAAATAAATCTTTTCCTTCTGGCCAACTAGCAATGTCCAGTGTAAACAGAGGAGAGAGAAAACATGGGAGTTTTCTAAGGTGGAACTAGGAAGCAATGGAAGGAGCAGGGCAGGGAGCAGCTCAGTATTAGGAAGACCCTCTGAACAATTAGCATTGTACAACAAGGAAATGGGCGGCCTCAGGGGAATCCCCCCTAAATCTTTTAGCTGAGGTCAGAGGGAATGCTGGGAGGAGGGGGAGCAGGATTATTGCTCTGGGAGGAATCATACTAAGTGGATCAGTTGGTTCCTAGGTCCCTTTTAGCTTGGGATCTATGACCCTTTGATGCCTTTGAGCTCCTTTCTAGTTCTGGGATGCTAGGATTCTCTCAGTCTTCTCACTGGGACTTGTGAAAATGAAACTCCTTGTTAAATTTCCTGAGGTTAGCATCTTAATAATAGTTAGTATTTTACATATTACTTTAAGGTTAGTAAAACACTTTACAATGATCAACTCTCCTTCAATCCTGGGAGGTAGGATACTATGATAGGTGGGCTACTATGATCCCCATTTTACAGATGAGGAAACTAAAGCAGGCGGAGGTTATGTGACTTGCCACGGGTCACATGGCTAGGAGATGTCTGAGACTCAGGTCTTCCCAATTCCAGGTCCAGTGTTCTATCCATTGGGCCATGTAGCTGCGTATCTTGTGAGCTCTACAAAGATGATGAAATAGAAGAGCCATGTTTTCTCCTTTGCGGACAACTTCCACTAAAAAAACCCAGTAGCAAAAAGTGGAGACATGGGAATGGTGTTTACGGCTAGGGCCATAATTGATAATAGGGTTATGATAGATAAGGGTTAGAAACATGGAACATGGAGACTTGGGTGTTATGGGCCTTACAAGCATTCCACCTCTATAGTCAACAAAATTCACATCCAGAACTCTTGACTAGGTTTGGAGCACGGAACTAGATGCCTCCTTAAAGTCTTCTGTGACCCACCTCCATAACTACCTAGAGTTATAAGAGAACTTCCAAGACCAGTAAATGATGTTGAGATAAAAGTGTTTAGTGAGAGTCAATGACTGGGGTGTGGCAAGAAGAGCTAATAGTTAGGAGACCTGGATTCCAGGTCTGGGTCCACCATTTCCTGGCTTTGGGCCTTTGGGCAAATCATTCCTCTTTAGTGAGCCTCAGTTTCCTGTTCTGTGAAATAGGGATGTTGAACTAAATGATCTCTATGCTACCTTCAAATTCTGACATTTTAAATTCTAGGGTCTCTTTTAATCCTTATGTTCTATGTTCTGTGGTCTGTCTCAACTCTGTCATTATATGTTATAAAGGAGCTCCCACTTACAGTCTATATTTTTCTGCACTCTAAGGCAGAGCCAACCCAAACAGAAACAGATCTCTGCAGATCATATATTGACTTAGAAAATCACAAATTAGCATTATCAATGTTGCATTACATTTTTAAATTTATTTTGTTAAGCATTTCTCTGTTCCATTTTAGTCTGGTTTGGGCAGCATTCAGTTTTGCTGACTCTGCTGCCCTGAGTTCACCCCCTCTCTAATGGTAGAGAGTGTACACTGTCATAGTCTACGTTCTTCTATGCTCGGAGACCCCTCCAGGCTCCCATCTTCTACTCTATGTTGAGCCAATGGTATCAAGTAATGCAGGGTGAAGTCACATTTACTTTTCCCCTCTTTTGCTTCATGTAGAATTGGGTCAAATACTACATGAACATAGAGGGTTATTGAGAAAACTGTATGGCCTTGTGGAAAGAGCACAAAATCTGAGTTTAAATACTAGCATCAGTTCCAGGATCTGTTAGATAGATAGATAAACTATTGAAAGGTTCTGGGTTCAGATCCTATGTCTGATGTTTGTTAAGTCATTTTTTTCACTCATGTCCAACTCTCCACAATCCCATTTGAGGTTTTCTTGGCAAAGATACTGGAGTGGTTTGCCATTTCCTTCTCAGATCATTTTACAAATGGGGAAACTGAAGCAAAGAAGGTTAAGTGACTTGCCCAGGGTCATATAGCTAATAAGTTCCCGAGGTTGCAGTTGAACTCAGGTCCTTCTGATTTAAGGACCAGCACTCTCTCCATTGCACCATCTAGCTAAGCCTGATGTTTACTCCCTGTGTAATCTTCAGCAAGACTCTCCCTGGGTCTCAGTTTTCTCATCTGTTAAACATGGGTACTTGGACTACATGGTTTCTAAGGCCTCTTCCAGATCCAGATCTATAAGGCAGCATAGTTTCTGGTGCATAGTAGGTGTTTAATCAATGCTAGCTGACTGACAAATGCTTAGTAGGGACGTGATGCAATGCGCGGCTCTTCCCTTCTCTGGCTTAGTTTTCCCTATAAAAGCAGGGATCCTGACACACATGCTCTGCATGTCTCCATAGGTCTTAGTCAACCTCAAATCCCTATAGGAATGGGTGTTGCCATTACTGTTATTGCACACATATACATACATACATATGCACATACAAATACACATATGTACACACACATACCTACACACATACACACCGTTTCCCTTAACTCAACAGAAAAGCAGGGGAGGAGAGAAGCAATGATCTGGATCTTTCTGGATAAAATAGTACATGCATCTGAAATAGCTGCGTATTTAGATTAGAATGCCTTCCTTCTCAACGCTCATCTTCCCTCCCCACTCCAACCACATGTGTTGGCACAGGCCAAACAGGCAGCAAATAGTCTGAAGCTGCTGGGGGAAAGGCGTATTTGAGAAGTCTTAAATTCTGTAATAAGGCTTCTATTCTCTAAGCCTGCTTATGAGCTGAGGCATGTACTTTCTTGTCTTGGGCTACAAGAAAATGGGGAAAAGGTGAGGGAGGTTACTTAGTTATTGAAGAGAAAGAAAAGGAAGGAAGGAAGGAAGGAAGAACCTCCCTGGAGCTTTTTAAGCACAAATTGGATGACCATTCATGGGGAAGGCTGCTGAGGATCCTTATTCAGGTATGAAATGGACAAGGTGACCCCTAAGTTCCTTTCTGACTCTGAGAAGCTATGATTCAGTGAAATACAAAGCAGGCCTTGCCCTTGAGAAGATTACAGCCCAACGGGGAGCAAAAGAGTAACATTAACTGTCCCTTGAGCACAGGACTTTACTAACTAACCCCCTTTGAATAGGCTTTGGGCTTCCTGATCATTTAGTAGAAAGAGGATCAAGCTTAAAAGTCAGAAGACCTAGCTGGATTCAAGGTCCTGGCTTGGACACCAACTCAGCCTGAGCCCTCTGCACCTCAGTCTCCTCATCTGAAAGATGGGTATGATGATTCTGTCACCACTTACCTGAAAGCCATTCTAAGGAAGGCGTTATGAAACTTTGAGCAAGTTTTAGGCGGGGAAATATTATTCACAAGCAAGAAGAACTTAGTAAGCAATATGACTGAGTTATCAAATACCAGAGTTCGAAGGGATATTAGAGACCCAGAGGAGGGAAAATGAGGTAGCCAAAGTATCACAAGAATGTCAAGCCAAGCAGAGGCCTCTTGGAAGGTCAGCATTATTCCCACCACCCCACAATTAAGGGCTGTGGACACTAAGTGTTTCTGGAATTACAGGGGTGGAGGGTGGGGCAGGGAATAAAACCAATCTAATCTGTTGGTTGGTTCCAAGTCAGTAGAATGAATGGGGTTGGTCTTGTTTCTGTAGGCTTGTTTGTTTTACTTTTGTCCTGGGTGTTTGGACTCTGGATGACTGGGTATATAAGTGGACTGATAGTTTTGAAACTGATCCAGGGGAATGCTGATAAATGCTTAACAACTAGCTTTCCAAGGCGGGGAAAATGCAGTCAGGACTGGCTTTTAAGTTTAATATGCATTGTTATACGTATTTTCTCTGCCACTTTCTTCAGTTTAGACTATCAATAAAAATAATAAATCAAGCCTTACTTTGTAGCATTTACTGATTTCCAAGATGAAAATGCTTACACTGAAAATTTACCGATGAATTCCAGCACATCCCTAAACTGGCCCCACTTTCCACTCCACTTAGTAAGCCAGAGAGTTAGAGAGACAATCAGGAAGGACAACTTCTGGCTTAGAGGACACTTTTCCTAACTGGGCAGCCAGAAGTGAACGGGATAGGAAAACACATGGAGAAATTAAGGGTACTATTGTAACCCAAGTGTCACTACTGTTCTTCTTCTCCCAGCCCAAACCAGTTACCAAAAGCAAGCAACGCCTTTTGACTCATTTGAGGATCATAAATTTTCCTTTCCCTCAACTACCCTCCTGTGATGGAATGCTCCAAAATTCCCCAAAGGGAGGAACCAAGAGTAACAGAACAACAGATTATCAGAGCCAGAAGGTTTTAAAATACAGAATGTCAGAATTGGGAGGGGCCTTGGACTCCAGAATGTTTGGACTGGGACCTAGAACAGAGAACATAAGAGCTCAGAGGGGTCTTAGAACATACTGTATCAGAGCTGGGAGGGGCCTTACATTATAGAATGTCTGAGCTGGAAGAACTTAAAATGGCAAAGCTGGAAGGGACCTCAGACAACATGGAGGTTAGCCCTTCCATTTCACATATGAGAAGAGTAAGGCCTTTGTGAGTGTGGTGTGTGTGATGGTTTTGTCCTTCGTTCTCAAAGAAGATCATGACATCAGAGAGATGATAATGTGATTTGCGCTGAATCTGATGGGAGGGAGGGAGGGCTATGCAAAGTCACCAGCCTCACTTTCTCCTCCAGACCTAGCTGGGCCCAGTGGCCAGATATAGATCAGGATGACTAGAGATGGCCCAGGATGCAGTAGGAGACCTTGGCCTTTCACTTTGAGAGTTCTCACTTTGAGTGAGGCAACACCCACTCAATGAATAGGCCTCTTTAAGAAATGAGTAAAGGAAAGAAAAAGATGAGTCAAGGGATGGCCCCTTTAATTAAAAAAAAAAAATCATACTGGGAGGGGAAGATCCTTAGACTTGCTGGCCAAAAGGAAAACAGTTACTATTTACATTCACACTGAGCCAGGAGGGCCCAAAAGTAAACCATTAAGTGGCACCTGTGCAAGACCTATTGTCCAATCAATGAGATCCAGAATGAATTAGATTTAAGGCTTGGTCTTTGAGAAAGAAATCTAGCCAGTAAGACTAGCCTAAGGTTATAGAGTGAATGGGGCAGAACTAAATCTAGACACCAGTCTCCTGAGACCTAGTCCAATGCCCTTTCACCTATGCCACAGGAGAAGCCAGAAGCCTGGATAATCTATAGGAATGAATTTGATAAGAGTAAGTTGTTTATTGATCTATTCAAAACCATGTCCAAAGCCTCCTCTTTTCAAGATCCTGTGCTTAGAATTATGGAAGGACCCAAGATAACTAAAACCCTGTTTCTATCCACAAGGAGTTTGTATAGCGCTGTAAGGCTTTGTGGAGTATTCTTCACATTAACCTTGTGAGGTAGGAAGCACAAGAAATCTCTCTATCATATAGGTGAGTGACTAAGAATCAGAGATAGGGAGTGACAAGCTTATGACCATACAATTAGTGTGTGACAGAACTGAAACTTAGCCCCAGGTCATGGGCAAGTCTAGTCTTCTTTCTGCTAAAGCCCAATTCCTCTCCATATAGCATGCACAGATACAGAGAATGCTAATAGGACTACAGCTCCATAAGAAGAAGGTAGCATGGTCACAGAACCATAATGCTATAAGGTCTGAGGACGGAAAAATCCCTACCAGTATAAGGGACTAGGGAAGAAATCCCAGCAGAAGTGACATTGGAGCTGGGCTTTGAAGGATGGGCCAGGTATCAACAAGTGAAGACAAGGCCAGGAGGAAGATATACCAAGCACGTGGAGTTTCATCAGCAGAGGCCATAGGCATGCATGAAACAGAGACTGGGTGTGCCCCAGTATCGTGCATACACCCTGGGAAGCGTATTCCCTGAAGATGAGAGGAAGAGCTAAAGGTAATACTCACTCTAGTCTATGCCTATGCTGAATGCATTCTTATAGAATAGAAGGCAGTAAATTCTTGAAGAAAAGTGTTGTTGACCTTTCCAGTGACTTCTACACCTTGCTACCTCCACTCACGCCATCATCTTCATCTCCCCGCCACTATATACAGACCCTTTTCCCAACTTCTCTTATGTTTTCTCTCTGCCTCCCCCTCATACTAATATAATATTATTATATTAGAATATAAGCCCCCTTGAGGGTAGGAATTTGCTTGTTTGCTTTTGTCTACATTCCCAGTGTTTAGTACAGTGCCTGGGACGTATTAAAGACTTAGTAAATGCTCACTCATTCACTTATTTTCTTACTCATCTATCTGTCTATCTATCTATCTACCTACCTATCCCTCTATCCATCTATCTATCTATCATCTAACTATCTATTCATCTATCTACTCATCTATCTTCCTACCTATCTGCCTGTCTGTCTATCTATCTTTAGAGACTCAGCTCCTCTGTGAAATGTTTTCTATCTCAGAATACTATGATCACAAATCCTAGAGGTAGACTAGACCTTCAGGGTCACCAAGTCCACCTCTACCATTTTATAGGTGAGGAAACTGAGGCCCAAAGGAAGTGAAGTGACTTGCCCAAGGTCACAAAGGTAGTAAGCAGAAGAGTAGGGCTTTGAACCCAAGCCATGGGCCTCTACATTCAGCATTCTTTTGAATGCACTGCACTTCCTCCTCTGAAAACCTATAGTTTTTATCATGCAACTGAACACCTCTGCAATGTTCCTCCTTTACCTTCTTGAGTCATGTTTCCTCAATTGAATTTTGAATTCCTTGAGGTCAGAGGTTATGTTCTCCTTCACTCTCCACCCCCACACACTTGGCATAGTGATAGGCACATGGTTGATGATTGGCAAATACCCATTGATTGATGTCTATCACATTTATGGGTCAAATAAAGCAAGCCCTATAGCTTCCCTACAGTGGAAGGGTCAAAAAATTAACAATCAGAAAGCCAAGGCTGAAATTCTATCCCTTCTACTTACTAGATGTGTGACTCTGGGCAAGTCACTTGCTTTTGCTGAATTCCATTTGTCTCCTCTATAAAATGTGCTCAGTAATCCTGATTACTTACCTCACTGGGCTGTTTGGAAGAAAACACTTTGTAAATATTAAAGCCCTGCAGAAATGGGAGCTTTTATTCATCTTCCTCATTGTTCCTCATCATGGCAGAAACTTACCAAGCTGAGCAGTTATTACAATGGTCTCACAGTAGGCGTCAGAGGACGAACAGTTGGTGGACCTTTGGCCCTTTCCATGGCAGCCATCCCCAACACATGTATAACATTGTAGAGCACTTCCTACGGAAAGAACCAAACCAGACTGAATAGCTGCCTTCTTCAATTCAGTGGTCACATAGTAATCATGATATAAATGTTGGGTAGTAGGAGTAGCAGCAGCAGCAGCAGTAGCAATAGTAGTAGTAGTAGCAGTAGTAGTAGTAGTAGTAGTAGTAGTAGTAGTAATAGTATCTCCCAGCTTTGTTGTGAGGATCAGACCAGGTAATATTTGTAAAGTCCTTACTAGAGTGTCTGGCATATAGTAAATGCTTAATAAATGTTTATTCTCTTTTTTTACCCTTAGCACAATGCCTGGAACACAGTAAGCATTTGGTAAATGCTTGGGGTAGCTAGGAGAAACAACAGATAGAATTCCAGGCCCAGAGTCAGAAAGACTCATCTCTCTGAGTTCAGATGAGTCTCTGACACTGAGACAACCGAGTGTGACCCTGGGCAAGTTACTTCACCCTTGTTTCCTCCTCTGTAAAATGAGCTAGAGAAGGAAATGGCAAACTACTCCAGTATCTTTGCCAAGAAAACTTCAAATGGGGTCATGAAGGGTTGGACAGAACTGAAAACTGATTAAACAAAAATAAATAGGTTTTGGTCAACTGAATGAAAATAGAATAATAGTGCTGGAATGAATCTTAGAAAGGACCTTAGAACCTGAAATATTAGACTTAGGAGGGACTTATAAAAATAAAATATAGTATGCTAGAACTGATAAAAACCATAGAATACTGAAGGTTAAAGCCGGAAGGAAGCTTAGCAATCATCTAGTCCAATTTTGTCAGTCATAGATTCAGGAAATAAGGCAGAGGAAAGTTACATGATGGGCCCTGGTCAGACCATATCAGGAATATTATGTTCAGTTCTCAGCCACATAAGAGGCATTTTGATGTAGTATACAGAGCTCAGTCCCTCAAACTAGGAAGTCATAGATTTAAGTCCTGTCTCGAACAGACATTGGTTCCCTGACCCTGGACAAGCTACTTAAAGGCCTTTCACTGCTCTAAGAAATTCTATAAGACTCTTAAGTTTCAGAGAAATGCAACCTACATTGGTGGAAGGAGTTTCCTCATTTGGGAGTTCCTTCTGCCAATAAAATCACAGATCTGGTTCCTCTTCCCTATCTGACACCACATTTTAGAAGCACCACTGAGAAGATGGAGGAAGGTGAGAGAAGTGGAGATCACACCACTCAGACATTACTTGAAAGAACTGGAGAACTTTAGTCTGGAGAAGAGAAAATTTAGCGCATGGGAGATAACACTTCTGTCTTCAAATGTCTGAAAGACTGTTGTGTGGAAGATGGAGTGAATGTGTTTTTCTTGATCCAAGAACCAAGAGCATTGGGGTGAAGAAGGGCAGAAAAAGGGACTGGAGTCAAGATTCCATTGGTAAAGAGAATTCTCCTGCCTGAGCCTAGGGCTCTGTGCACCATGTCTGTCATATTTCTAGGATGTCTGAGAGTTAAACTAGCCAGTGTAGTCCCTGTTCTAGACCCCAGGTCCCTTGCTGGTGCCCAACCTGAATGGAGCTGCCCAGACCTGTGTAGAACTTTTCCACCCATTATGTGGCAAGTTTCATAGGCTATGAGAAGATCAGCACTCCAGACATGGTGCTCCTGAGTGAGGCCTTGGCAATCTCTACATTTGCACATGCCAGGGGAGGGAAGTGCCAGAAGAAAAGAAGTGAGGCAGGGGCTGCCTTTGGGGCCATCTCATTGTCTCCTCCATGGACAGAGCCCAAGAATGTCTGTGTTTGCCTTCCTGCTGCTCCCCAGAACCCAAGCAGGAGGACAAATTGGAGAAGTTGTCCTTGTGCCCTCCCAGAAGAAAGGAGACTTGAAGCTTCTTCTCCACCCTGGACAACTGGTGCTCTGTGGATACAGCACTGTTGAAAGGACAGTGACAAACAGGAGTGCCTCCAAAAGAAAGATGACCAGGATGGAGAGAGGACCAGAGAGTATGCTGCACGACAGTCCTCCGGAAGTAGAAAGGACTTTGGATGGGAGAGGGAGAGCTGGAATCAAGTATCTAAACGATTGGCATGGGGAAGAAGGTTCAGACTTTCTCGGCTCAGCCTCAGAGTGGGGAACTGGGATAAAGGTTGGAAGTTACAGGGAGGGAAAATGGTGTTCCATTTCAACACGTTTATGAAGTACTGCTGGGCACAAGATGCTGTGCCCAATGCTAGAGATAGAAACACAGAAACAAAAGAATCTTTGCTCTTAAGGAAGTCTGTTGGTGGTATGCAGTCTTCAAATTTAAATGCTCTCCTTTCTCTCTTCTCTCTCCTTCTCTGTCTTCTCCTCTCTCTCTCTCTCTCTCTCTCTCTCTCTCTCTCTCTCTCTCTCTCTCTTTCTCTTTGTCTCTGTTCTCTCTCTCCTCTCTTTCTTTCTCTCTGTATGTCTGTCTCTCTCTCTTTCTCTCCCTCTCTGTCTCCTCTCTTTATTTTTCTGTTTCTCGCTGTCTGTTCTCTCTCTACATCCCTGTCTCCTCTCTTTCCCTCTCTTTCTTCTCTATCTCCCTTCTCTCTTTTTCTCTCTCCCTCTGCCTCCTCTCTGTCTCTCTTTCTTTCTCTCTGTCTCTCTTTTTTCTTCCTGTCTCTCTCCTCTGTCTCTCTCCTTCTCTATCTCTCTTCCCTTCCCTTCCCTTCTTCCCTTCCATTCCCTTCCCTTCCCTTCTTCCCTTCCATTCCCTTCCCTTCCCTTCTTCGCTTCCTTTCCCTTCCCTTCCCTTCCCTTCCCTTGCCTTCCTTTCCCTTCCCTTCTCTTCTCCTCTCTCTTCTCTCTCTCCCTTCACTTCTCTCTCTTACTTCCTCTTTCCCTCTTTCTCCCTCCCCTACTCCCAGTCAATTTCTTAGAATCATAACAATCAAATGGGTGGCCTCAGTCAGTAGTGAGCCCCCTATTCGTGAAAGGATCCCAGTAGAGGTTATGGCTACTTGTCAGGGATTTCTGCATCGGGTGAGACAATGAACCCTATAATTTATATGGTACCTATTACTACTAACATCCTTTGCTTCCAAAACACAGAAAGACTTTGTGAAACTTCCTTAGCAAAGCCGGAGCCACCTTTTGCCTTCCTGGATTTCAGAGTTCTCCCCAGACAGAAACAGAGATGGTAACAAAAAAATTAAAAGCTGCTATTTCTCAAGCCCTTGATGGTTTACAAAGTGCTTTCTTCACTGCTACCTAATGAGCAAAGCAGAGCTAGTGTGGTTATGCCCATTTTAGAGAAGGAAACTGAGGTTCAGAGGCCAGGAGCAACGTGTATGTGATCACATAGCTAGCAAGTGATGGAATCAGGACACTAGGGAGCTGACGTCCAGGCCAGAGCTGTGCTCCCTGCTCTAGGAGGAGATTGTGGCCCCAAATAGCCCTTTCCTGCCTCGGGCACCTCCCCATTCTGACTGCCCCCTTCCAGGCATCTTATAATTGGTTAGCATACCCCCTAACGTGTGGCTCCAAGAAGTGGACATAACAGTGCATATGTAGAAGCAGGAAATGACTCAGGAAGTCTGCACAGCAAGAAATCCCAGGACCTCAGGGAAGTGGTTCTGTTACTCCTTGGTTTCTTGTCTCTTACCCTAAAGGCATTGTCTTAATGGTTCTTCAAGGTCTCCAGTCAAACAGGACCATGCTCCATTCCCAGATCATGGCCCGTGCTTTCCAGACTCTGGGTCTTTGCTCATACTCTTCCCTCCCACCCTTCAGTTGTTGCTGAACTGCAATCTGCCTTTAAAGGTCACCTCAAATGTCCCCTCCCTCTAGGATGCCTTTCCTGATCTGCCTCTTTCCCCCTCTAACTAGATCCTCTCTGAAGGATCTTACAGCATTCTGTTTTATACCTCTTCGATGCACAGATTGTGTGTTATTGTGCATTGTCCTTATCCATTTTTGTGTTCATGTGCCACTGCTTAGATTGAGGCGTCTGGGTATGGGGACAATGTCCAGTCTAAGATGCATCCTCTAGTCCAACCTATACTTATACCAGAACAATATCTCCTCTACAGCATTCTCCATGAGTAGTCCTCAGATCTCGGAATTGGACTATAAAGGCTGCAAAGGACTGGGTGAAAGGCATCTCAACAGCCAGGAGAAAGAAAAAGCATGATAAAGAAAACCTTAATCTACAATAACTAAAAAATTATTGGTTTAGTGATAAGATGGGTAGGGCCAAGAACATATAGATGATAAATATTTCAATGGTTATAGTTTGACTGAAGAAACATTAGTACAGTTCACTATGAGTGGAAAGTTTTCATCATTTTGGGTGTCTTATAGAGTATGTAATAAAGAGCAGGTAGGTGACACAGCGGATAGAGCACTGGCTTAGGAATAAGGAGGACCTGAGTTCAAATCTGACTTCTTACCGACACTAACACTTACTTGCTGGGTGACCCTGGGCAAGTCACTTAACCACGTTGCCTCAGTTTCCTCATCTGTAAAATGATCTGGAGAATGAAATGGCAAATCGCTCCTGTATCTTTGGTAAGAAAACCCTAAATGAATTACAGACACATCATATTTGTGATGACTAACTTTGACAAACTGGGCTCCTCTCAGCAATGCAAGGCTATAAGACAACTCCAAAAGACTCATGATGGAAAAATCTATCCATATCCAGAGAAAGAACTACCGAGCCCGAATGCAGATTGAAGCAAGCTACTTGCTCTCTCTCTTTTGCGTTTTGTTTCGTTTCTTCTTTCTCGTTGTTCATTCCATTGGTTACAATTCTTCTTTACAACTTGACTAATGTTTAATGTGAAGGTATTTGTAGAACCTATATTGGATTGCATGCCACCATGGGGGGAGGGGAGAAAATTTGGAACTCAAGGGATTGTGGAACTAAATATTGTAAACTAAAAGTAAATAGATAATTTTTTTTTAAACCCGAAATGGGGTCACAGAGAATCAGACATTACTAAGATGACTCAACAACCAAAACAACAAAACAGAGCATGTGGAGAGAACTTTGGGCAGTGAAGTAGAAAGCCTGGGTTCTGCTCCACCACCACCTCCAATCTAACTGCACGGCAAATTGCTTCCTGTCTCTGTGCCTCGGTTTCCTTTTTTGTAACATGAGGAGGCATAACTGTGTTATCCTGAGGTTCATTATTCTATGATTAACTTATGTGACCACCTTAACATAGATAAGAGGACTGAAGAATTATTCCAACTACTCCTTGTACCCCTTTTCCACCAAAAGACCCCAAATTTTGGCTTCAATCATCTGAAGATTGGGAGGGGAACACGACTATTGTGCTTCATCTGTATACTTGCCTAGTTTTTCTATGATCACTTCATTTGCTATGTACAGCCACTGTCCTTTTCTGTGGACAGGAAGAGAAAATTTTAATTAAATAGTAAGGAGGCTGAGGTTTTAAAGTGGGGGTTCTTAGACCCTCTGGCCCCTGATGGCCCCTGTGTGCCCCATAGGATCTCACAGAGACTCTGAAAAAACAAGGTTACACTGCAGCAGTATTAAATTTGAAGTGATATTCTAAATAAAACAGGAGCAGCCAGGCGTGATGATGCATGTCTGTCATCACCACTACACAACCAGAGAGACAGGCTGGTGGATAGCTTGAGTTCAGGAATTCTGAGCTACAACTGGACTAAAGCTGATTGGGTATCTGCATTAATCCAACAGCAATATGGCGGATCCCTAGGGGGTGAGGTTAGGGGATAGGGAAACCTGACTGCCTAAGGAGGGCTGAACTGGCCTAAGTTAGAAATATAGGAGATCAAAGCTTCCATGCCCATCAGCAGTGAGATCAGGGCT
>JAQQSV010005459.1:0-14535 GCA_028646515.1 Pseudochirops corinnae | reverse complement strand
GGATGCTTTCTAAGTTCTTTTTTTGATCATGGCTTTCAGGTAGTCCAATAATTTTTAAATTGTCTCTCCTGGATCTGTTTTCCAGGTCAGTGGTTTTTTTCAAGGAGATATTTCACATTGTCTTCTGTTTTTTCATTTGTTTGAATCTGCTTAATAGTATCTTGATTTCTCATAAAGTCATTTGCTTCCATTTTCTCCACTCTAATTCTGAAGGAATTATTCTCTTCAGAAAGCTTTTGAGATTCTTTTTCCATCTGGCAAAGTCGACTTTTTAAGGCATTCTTCTCCTCATTGGCTTTTTGGGTATCTTTTGCCATTTAAGTTAATCTATTTTTTAAGGTGTTATTTTCTTTTTTCAGGTTGTTGACTCTCTTTTCACGATTTTCTTGCATCATTCTTATTTCTCTTCCCAATTTTTTTCTCCACTTCTCTCATTTGGTTTTCAAAATCCTTCTTAAGCTCATCTATGGCTTTTAGTCTTCATGTTTCTTGGAAGCTTTTGGTGCAGGAGTTTTGACTGTGTTGTCTTCCTCCCATTCCATGCTTTGATCCTTCTTGTCCCCAAATAAGGAATCTAGAGTTTGATTGCTGTTTTTACTTTGCTTCCTTTGCCTGCTCATCATGGCCAGTCAATGATTTTTTAGCTCTGTGAAACTCTGCTTCCAGAGGGGAAAGCTTTGTCCCAAGTTGCTGGGGTTTTCCCAGCTGCCAGAGCTATTAGAGGGCTGTTTTTTTTTTGCAGCCCCCACCAGCTTTGGCTAGCTGAAAATGCTCCCCAGGACCACCGCCCAAGACCATGATCAGGATCCAGGATGCTCAATACAAGAGCACTTGGCCTCTGAACGATTGGTTGCCCCCCGCCCCCACAGTCTGCAGGTTGGGAGCTCTGAAGCAGATATGTGGAGGTGGCTTCAGGGCCTCCACTTCTGCTGCTTCCTTGCCCTAGAGGCAGTTTGGCAGGACCCACTTTTCTCCCCAAAGTTTAGCTGAGTTCCACTAACCTTTCACGCAGTCCTTGTTTCTTATGGCTTGATAATTCTGGAAACTGTAACAGCTGTCATTGATCCGCTCTTCTGAAGCTCCAGCTGTGGCTTGGTTCGGCCTGTCCAGTTGCCCCCAGGGCCAAGCTGTGGTTTCAGGCTGGGCTGATTTTGGGTCCTAGAGCTGAGATGGTCCCTTCTAGCCAAGCTGCCTTCAATGGGAAGTGTATTTGTGTGAGTTTTGGAGCCTTAAAATTTGTTTAGAGTCATATTTTATGGGTATTTGAGGTGGTTGTGTGGGAGCTGCAGTACCTTGCTGCTTCTACACTGCCATCTTCTGCCTGGAAGATCCCAATTCTACTTTTTAAGGAATTTTTTCACATTAGCTTTTGAAGCTCCTTTTCCATTTGACCGATACTATTTTTGAAAGAGTTCCTTTCTTCACTGGATTTTTGTACCCTTTTTTCCATTTGTTGCTGGGAGCCTCCCATGTTGTTGGCTTGCTCATTATGCAGAGGTGCCTCTCCCTAGTCATGCCTGTTTTTTTGCCTTGTTTCCAGGGCTGGCTATTTGTCTGCTATGCTGGAGCTGGAGGTCTCGCAGCTGGCCTGCTGTTCCACTGATCAGCTGAGCCAGGACCAAGGGGGCTCTATTGCTGTGGCTAAGACCCTCCTGACAGCTTTCCCAGACATTGTCTGTGCTGGGCTGCTGTCCCCTTTTACCAAAGTGAAACTCACATAAACTGAAATCCTTCTAAGTCATCTTAAGGTGAAAAGTTGTCTCACTCCATCTTTTTTGCAGGTTCTACTGCTCCAGAGTCCATTGAAAGACTTTATTTAAAATTGACTGCGAAGGAAACTGGGGAGAGCTCAGCCAGCTTCCTGACTTTTCTCTGCCATCTTGGCTCTACCTTATTTCTCTTACTTATGAAAATTCTGAAATGTGCCTAGTGAATTTTAATATGTGGCCCCACCTTCCCAAATTAAAGACAGCTGGATACCTTGTTTAGGAGAATTAAAAATCCTGGGGACTTGATTCTATTGCTTAATTTGCTGATAATTTAACTCTGTGATCTTAGTTGAGTCACATACCTTCCTTGAGATTTTTCCTCATTAGTTAAATCTAGGCTTTGTCAGGAAGTTATATATCTAGATATAGAAGTGGTCATTGAGGCCACTAATTGTAACCCTTTCATTTTACATATGTTGAATCCCAGGCACCAAGATGTGAAAAAACCTTAGAATCAGGATTTAGCAATTTTCTGTGGTAAGATTCAAACTTAGTTCTTCATGAATCCAAGCTCACAGCTCTATACACTAATCTTATTTATAGCATGACTAATGTCCTTCCAGTTACGTAATAGTATATGATTTTAAGCTCTGTTAAGCAAAAATCTTTTTTTCCTTTTCATTGGTAGTAAACTTTACTCATTTAAAATTCTATCTACTATTTGCAGACCATAAATTGCTTAATGAAAAAATACTTGTGGTTCAGTGGATAGAGCACTGGAATTGGAATCAGAATAGTCATCTTCAGGAGTTCAAATCTAGCATCAAACACTTACTAGCTGTGTGACCCTGGTTACTTAACCTTGTTTGCCTTGGTTCCTCATCTATAAAATGGGCTGGATAAGGAAATGACAATGAACTCTATTATCTTTGCCAGGAAAACTCGAAATTGACTCGCAAAGAGTCAGATAGGAATAAAGGATTGAATAAGAACAACAAAGTCCTCTGCTAATACTTAGAATTAAAAAAAACAAAAAACAAAAGCAAAGCTGTCTGCCCTCAATGAGCTTACACTTCAACAAAGAAGATAATGCATAAAAGGGAATGAAAGTCTGGGAAAAGATCTTTGATTTAGAAAATCTAGATTGAGACACAAATCTAAAAAAAAATATGAGAATTGGTTTGAATGTAGTTCATTGTTACAGAAGCAGCTAGGGGTTATGAAGACAGTTGTCTCAGGTATGGAGAAAATAGTTGGAAATAAAGCACTGAATCATTGCTGAGACTTTCCAAAAACAATGGTCTGAGAGATGGAGTCATATAACACAATTTTACTTCATTTATTGGAAGTGTATCTAGGGGTACAAGTCAGTTGGGAAGGTTATAGGACAGATATCTGGGGAATAAGGAAGATCAAATTCAGCTCGAGAAATTTATTTATGGATTATTGTTCATTTCTTAAAATTGATTCCTATTTTCTAAACTTCCTTATATGAATAGAAATCATAGGTTATCCCTCATGCACATTGTTCTCATTCCTCTATATATCAATAGAATGTAAGTTTTAGCTCTTTAAAAGCAGAATGTGTTTCTTTTTGTTTAGTTTTATTTTATTTTTGTGACCTTAGTGCCAAGCCTAGTGCTTTGCATGTAATAGGTATGTAATTAATGCTTGTTAAATTTCCTTGATTCCAAACTAGTATAACCTATAGGCATGTTGAATGGCCCTCTGGACCTTTACAATAAACAAGCTTTGCTGAATGCTGAATTCTCATTATGCCTGGCTACCCTGGGATAGCTATTTCTTTCAGTTGTCCCCCTGGAAAGTTCATTATGCATGAGATTGAATTTAGGAGGAAGGGTTCACCCAGAAAATAAGTGACTCTTCAAGAAACTGAGTTTTCTTTGAATAATTGTTTTATAATTTACCTCACTTAACTTTTGTAATCACGGAACTCATAATTTACTCCAGAATTTAATGCATTTACAATTCCTCCCCCCCTCCCCCAGCAGGAGTTAAAAATGATATCCTCACATGATAGAAAAGGATATTTCACTACTTCAGTTTAGGGACACATTTATAATCTAGGGAAATCAGTCTGATGGCATAAGAAACTGAGCACTGTCACCTTCCTTCCTAAGAATGTTCTTATGAGCACAAGTTTTAAAATGCATAGACTAAGAAATGATCCTGACTTTGAGTAGCCAAATATCAATTGTCACATCAAAGTTCTGAGATCAAGATTTTCATTTGTTTTTATTTTTTTTATTTTTTTCTGAAAGGTGGTCAGTCACATCTGTTGCATGTGGGTATTATGCAGATTCTCTATCCCCAGTTGATGTGGTTCTATAATAAAAGAAGAAAATAATTCAGAGAAAGGGTAGGGGTTTTTTTTTTGAGATAAAAAGTGAAGATCTCTGAAGATCAAAAAGCAAATATTATTTCATATGCAATAAAGATTAAATTAAATTAAATTAAATTAAATTACTACTCCCTTTGGACCTTTCTATCATACATTTAATTCTAGAAAACAAAAATGACCAGGACTAAAATAGCAAAAGGAAACATTTCCATAGGTTCCTGAGCTTTTCCAAAACCTTTCATTGAAGTACTTTTATTAGGTATGTGACAGAGACAAGGTCTTGAATTGTTGAGAAATGTGCTCACTCTAGAAAGAACACTTGTTTTTGAAGCCAGAAAAGCTCTTATTTTATTTTACATTCTTTCAAATGGGTAACCACCCCTCCACCAAGGAAGCACACTTGCTAAGACAAATGCAAAGTTGTTTATTCCCTGTTACTCATTCATATCCACCCCCACCCCAGTTCCCCATTAGTTGGATGCAACTTCCTGAACTGCTTATTACATGTTTTTCTCCTAGATGTGTTCCCCTTCCCTTGTCGTGTATCACATGTGCATTCAAATTAGCTTGCTCCACCCTGGAGTTATGGAGGCTAATATTAAATAGCTGGTTAAGCACATGTAAAGCCAACAATGAATAGCTCTCCCATGCACTGCTGTTGTGAATAACCTTAAGGATCTAATAATATAGCATAGTATAGTGAACTGTGTATTTATTCAGCAATAAACTAAAGCAAAACATTCAAGAAAGTAAAGCACACAACATTGACAACAGTATAATATAACAATTTATTACTAAGGTTGACACACAATCTTAAACAAAATATATCATGCAGTAAGTCACAATCTCCTCAATCAATATACAGTACCCAAGTCAAGTCTGCTTTCATCTTGACTCCAGGCTGGCTTCCAATCATCCTTAAGCCAATCATCCTTAAGGGGTAGCAGAAAGGGCAAGAATCACCTACCCCTAAGTCACAGGAAATTACAATATCATCAGTCAGCACTGAGAACCAAAGTAAAGTCTTCTTTCATCTTACCTTGAGACTGACTTCCAAACCCATTGGCCCCTCTTCCATGCTCTCAACTCTTACCTGAATTAACCCAACTGTTGCCTGGATTCACAGGTAGGCAGCTCTCCTAGCTCTTGCTTGGATTTACATGACAGCAGGTCTCTGCCCCAGTTCTATATCTCAGCTCACAAGCACTATCCCACTCTACGCCCTTCACAGTTTTTGTTTCTAGGAAGGCAAAGCTTAACAGAGCTGCAACAGTATTTACACACATTAGGTTTAATAGAGTTACAACACTATTTACACACTTTGCCAGCACTATCATTTCAATTGATTTTATGTCTGACAAAGTAACACAAACCAACAGACAAAGCTTCTGTCTGAGAAATCATATCAACAGTAAAGTCCCAGGACTTCTGTAAACAGTAGTAAAGCCCTCTTTCAGAACTTCTATAAATAGCTATAAAGTCCTCTTTCCGGATTTCTGTAAATAGTAATAAAGTCCTCTAACAGGGCTTCTAAAAGTCTTCTTTCAATAGACAGATTACTTCATTCTCACAAAGTAACACCAACACAGATAGAACAGAGTGCCACACATCACAAACATTATCCTTCTCAGTTCTTCTTGGTTCCAGTTCATGGTCAAGTTTTATCTGGTCTACACTTTCCTTTTCTACCCTTCCAGTTCTGTCCTTCCTGTTCTGCTCTTTTGGTAAGCTCCTCCCACCATGGGCTTCATGTGATGACATTAAGTTTACTAAGGGCAACACAAATGTACACTGTTTCCAACAAAGACTTGACACAATCAAAGGTGAGACTCAAAGGCACTTAAATAGATGAAACAAACAGCAAAGTACTGCTTTGCTTGTCATTACAGCACACATACAAGCTTCTGACCTTTTACTAGATCAGAAGCCTGGTTCTGCTAGGTCACAGCTCTGGTTGGAACAAGTTACATCCTGTTATCTTTCCCTCAAAGCTGGGAGTATGTAGCATTAATCTTGAGGGAACAGAACTCATTGTTTTTCACAATGTACTGTCAATCAAGTCACCCCACACCACTTAAAATAAGTGAGTTGAATACATCAATAAGTTGAGGAAAAAAATCTCAATTCTTTAGTATGTCAATTAATTTTGATTATGAAATATCCTCAAAAAAAAACTGAAGTGAAATTTAAAGAAAGAGTGTTCTGATTGGCTGAAGAGTCACTCCTCATGCATCTTTGACAGTAGATCAATGCATAGCCTAGAAATGGAGATTCAGAGTCTGGAGATTCCAGTCTTCAAGAAAAAAGAATGGAATGAGGACACTCAGAGCAGACCATGAAAAATCATCAGCCCAAGGCAACTACTAAAAGAAGAAAGACATGAGCTGGGCAAAGAAGCAAGATATTAAGCCATTACCCCTAAAATGTGCTTAATGCAAACCTTTACTGCAAGTTAAATTTTATCTAAATTGCAAATACAACAGGGGTTAATTACAGATTAATATGAGTATTAGTAGTTCCCCCCCCCCCCCTTAGGACTCAGAAAACTTGTGACTGAAGTTCTAACTTTTTGTCTAATATAAACTCCCTAACACATTAAGGAGGAAAGAGTATGAACCTGAGGAAATATTGAACTACATAGACATAAAATTTATGAATTATTTTAATAATTAAAGATGGTGTAAACATTATGAAACACATTTTACAGATAAAAGTAAGATTACTCAAAGATTGGGTAAACTGAAATTTTGTTGGATTTTGTTCAGTTTTAGATGTGAAAGAAATACTGAATTTCAAATAAATATGGAGAGAGAAAGAAAGAAAGCAAAGAAGGAAGGAAGGAAGGAAGGAAGGAGGAAAGGAAGGAAGGAAGGAAGGAAGGAAGGAAAAAGAAGAAAAAGAGTAAGGAAGGAAGGGAGAGAGAGAGAAATGAAAGAGAAAGAAGAAAGAAGAAAAAAAGGAAGTGGAAAAGGTGGAAGGGAGGAAGGGAGGAAGGAAGGAAAGAGGTAGGAACAAAGAGAAGGTTGGAGGGAGGAAGGAAGGAAGGAAAGAAGGAAGGCAAGTGACATGGCTTGAACATGTGTGGTTGGTCAGAATATTTTCTGCTTGATCTAGAAATGTATGGGATTGTCATACATAAATCAATCTCAGTATTAATAGTCTTTCATTGAGGCAAATTAATCATTTGCACCCTGTATTTCCATTCTTCAACTGCCTCTATGTTACTGTTTGAAAATCAGCTTATTTATTAAAAAAAAAAAAATTGAAGAAATAAGGACTCCAAAAGGGCATGGTCAAGACAACAATATTTGGATATAACCTTAGTGTACATATGAAACAAATCTTGACCTGCTAAAATTATTCATTCATTTTCTTTTTTCATGAGTTACTAAGTGACAGACCTTTTTATGAAGACTCTGCCTTGGGACATGTGTTAGCATCTGAGCCTCTTGAGAATACTATACTGAGTCAGAAAGACCTGTATTTCAGTCCTATCAGTGACATATAATAAATACATGGGGAACATGGTGCAAGACCTTTAACCTCCATAAGTTTCAAAAGATTCAGTGGCAAAATGGGTTTTATAATTGTGCCATTTGATTTCAAAATGTGGAGGAAGAAGCTTTCACATGTTAAAATATAATGTAAATATAAGTTATGATGCTGATGGTTATTATTCAGCTTATTTTCCTTATCTTTTTTTTGATAAAATTCAGATATGAATTTCCCAAGTCATTATTCTTTAATTATTCTTGTATATTTATTGTATGCACCCAGTAGACATTTGCAAAGGTAACCCCCCAAAATTGCTTTTTTGGCATTGAATAAAAATACTGGGATCCAAGGTCATCATCTATAATCTTCCTTAAAGCATGTTTGGGACAACATTGGTAGCCAAAAGAGTGACTGGGATGCAAATTCATATTCTTTCCTGACAAGTTTCTACTAGGCCTCTGAGGCCTCTGAGTTTTGGAACAATTTTTGTTCCAAACATCATAATGACTATCACTGTATTTCTTTACAAAATCTTGAAAAACAGTATACTCAGTTTTATTTTTAACTGATCTTGCTCACAATCCTCTGAATCCAAATCATATAACACAACTTGTTCAACCATTCCCTAGTTGATGGGCATTCCTGCAATTTCCAGTTCTTTGCCACTCCCTCCTCCCCCCAAAACTGCTGTAAACATTATAAAACATAGAAGTACTTTTCCTTTTCTCCTATTTTTGAAAATAGGCCAAGTAGTGGTATTACTGAGCCAAAGAGTAGAAGACAATTCAATAATTCTGTGGTCATAATTCTAGCATTATCTACAAAATTATTGGATTGGTCCACAATTCCATCAACAATGAATTAGTGTCCAAATTTTTCTACATTCCTTCCAACTTTTGTTACTTTCCCCTTCTATAATTTTAGTCAATCTGGTAGGTGCAAAATGATATCTCAAGGTTGTTTTAATTTCCTTTTCTTAATCAATAATGATTCAGAGCATTTCATATGACTATAAATTCTTTGGATTTCTTCACCAGAAAACAACCTCCTCATATCCTTTGATGATTTATTAATTGAGGCATGACTTATATTCTTATAATATTCTTATAAATTTAAGAAGTTTCTTAATATATTTTATATATGAGACCTTTACTTGATAATCTATGAAATATTTCCCAATTTTATTCTTTCCTTTTGATCTGTTATATTTATTTTATTTGCACACATCTTTTAAAAAATTAATGTTAATTGAAATGATTTATTGAATACCTAACTTTGCTCTTTATCCTCCTATCCATAAATTGTTCACCTATCCATAAGGCTGATAAGCAATTTGTTCCAAATCTGTCCTCAACCTATTTTAATACTTACAGGTGTGTGTCATCACTAGCATTACACAGATGTTGATAGTTTTAAAAATATTTTCCCATTGAGTTTTTATTTCAAGATAATAACACATCTTGACATACAGAGCATTAACTTTAACCTTAATAATTTTGTGGTTGATGTATTTTTTCAAGGAGAACAAGGACTTAATAAGTCCTGACTTAGTACATTGGTACTGTTTGACCTCCATATTCTGTCTCAAAACCTTGAGCCCTAGTTTTTCATTGATGTATAAGAAATTTATACTTACAGAATGAAAATGACAATCAAATTTTATGGGAGACAAATTTCAGAGATGAGACTGTTTACTGTGTAACTCATACAATATTTCATCTATCCAAGTCTTTATTGGTGGGAGGGGGAGGTTCTCTTTTGTTTTGTATCTCCTTCAATATAATTGTTTTGGTTTTCATCATATTCTTAGTGATAATTTTTATTTTATTTTATCTTCTGTACAGAATATATTTTCACTGTATTGGTTTTCTTCTGACCATATAGTATGCCAAGCCTCTCTAACACATGCAAAATTTTGTTTACAATTTCTATTTAACGTAATCCAGAATTTCTGATATAACCATGTTCTCCAGACTATGTTGCACAGGTCATTTTTTCCCCTTTTAATTGGAAGGTGTAGATTTCAAAATTTCTATTACATGTACTAGTTATGTTCATTAAAATGATCTTCCTATCTCTCTAATAGCATTTTCAACTTTATCTTCCCATGATTCTATTGAGAGAGTTTCAATAGAATTATTCTTTGACATGTTCTTACACACAGCTGGAGAACCTGTAGCCTCAAGGCCATATGTAGCCCTCTAGATACCCAAGTATATCCTTTTGACTGAAGCCAAGCTTCACAAAATAAATCTCCTTAATAAAAGGATTTGTTCTGTAAAACTTAGACTTAATCAAAAGACCACACCCAAGGACCTAAAAGACCACATTTGGCCTTGAGGCCACAATTTTTCTATCCCTATCTTTACCTTACATTACTGTCAAATATTACAAAAAAAAACTTTTTATATTCATCATAAGTATATAAAATATTAAATTTTTAAATTTTTCTGTTTTGATACACTTGTTTTACTAGTTGGATGCCAGCCATGAAACTTGATATTAATATTTAGAAAACTATCATAGAAAGTAATTTTTGTTGTAGTTTTTAAGTAAGAACAATTTTATAATGTTGACATAAGCCTAGAAAATATTTTGTGGGAGAAGAGTTCCTAACATAATGATTATTTTTGAAATTCCAGTTTGAGTATGCATATATCTTCTTTAAAATAATTTCAGAATATAATTTTAGGGTTTTTGCAAATTTAATCATTATAGTAATTCTCTGCAGGTAGCATTAAGCAATGTTTATCAATTGTTTTATTTTTAATGTTTCCGCTAGAGATTTTTTAAAAAAAATCTTCAATTCCAGTTCTTCATCTACTCTAGAAATTAAGTTACGGCATTTTATTCTTCATTATCTAAAATACATTGTTCTATGTTTCACAGCTGAATCTACTACTAAGCAATATGAACTCATAGCTTATAACTACTATGATCTATTTCTATTTTTAATTGATCACACTGACATATAATACTCCCATTAATGACTTCATTTAATTTCAGGTGAACTTATAGTTCATGTAAATCAATCATTTGTGCCATACTCATTCAAACATTTCTAGTAAGTGAGATATCTGTACTTCTAACCTACTCTGGTATATCTTGTCTTCTTTTGGCATCAAAACAAGAAGTGCAATTGACTCTGCTATCCTCTGTGTCACAATGATCATCACCAGTACATTGAATAAGGCCATGCTGAAACCCTATTTTGTTCTATTTTTATGACCCTTGGCAGCAGCAGATGCCTACTCAAAAGATTCCTAACCTAATCAATGCCATAATCAAAATTTTTAAGTTTCTGACAGAGTATAAGAGATACCATACTGACCTTATTAGACACAAAACCTATTTCATATATGACCTTGGATTGCTTTCCCTGATTTTAAAGTTGTTTTCCTTCATCCTTAATATGGAATGGTGGAATTTGAATAATAATTATAGTTATTATTATTATTATGCATAATAGAAATATTCTTTTATTTTTCATCTATTGTTTCTATAAAGTCACCTGTTAAAAAGATACTAGTCATAAAAATTGGGAAAACACACATGGCTTCTAGTTTCAAGGAGATCATATTTACTTTGTTGTTGTTTTGAAAGTGACATGTACTTTATTATGTGTACATATATATTTTAAAGCATCATTGAAGGGAAATTCAACACTCAGTATCCAATCTTTATTTTGCGTTCTCTAGATATGGAAATGGTCATTTTTCTTTGTTTTTGAAGTTCAAAATTTTTTTATTATATTTTTAATTTATGGAATAAACCAAGCATTTTTGTAGCATAATATAATTTTTAAAAAGATAATTATACATGAAGTTCCAAATCTACAATGCACACTTGGCTATTCCTTTCAAATATACAACAAAATTATTATGCATTTTTCTTTTATTCTCCTTTCCCCTTCTATCCTAGAGATACTACCATTAGACCCAAATAGGTATTCATACATACAGATAGATATAGGTATACACACATATATATGCATATACATATGTATGTATATATATGCATACATTTGTATTTATAAATATTCCATATATATTTCTTTTTTATCAGTTCTTTCTCTGGATGAAGATGTCATTTTTCTTCATATATCCTTTGGTTGTAATTACTATAGTTATAGATATTGTAGTTAATTTGTGTATTTATAGCAAGCAAAAATTTATTCTTTCAAAGTTGTTCTTAAAGGAATATTGCTGTTACTGTATATGACATTCTCTTTGTTCTTCTCATTTTGATCTTAGTTATTTTGTGCAAGCCTTCCCATGTTATTTTTCTAAACATTGACCTCCTCATCTCATAGTATAGTAGTATTATGTCACAATCATACACCCCGACTTATTCAGTCATGCCCCAAGTTATGGGCATCTCTGTGATTTCCAGTTCTTTGCCACCAAAAAGAGAGATGCTAGAAATATTATGAACATATAGGTTATTTTTCCTTTTTTCCTTTGGAAATAGACCAAGTAATGATATTATTGTGGCAAAAGGTAGAAGGCAGTCTAATGACTCTTTAGGCATAACTCCAGAATTCTTTCAGAAATGGCTGGATAATTTTCCAATTCCACCAACAATGAATTAATGTCCCAATTTTTCTACATCACCTCTAACATTTGTTGCTTTATCCTTCTATCATTTTCCCCAAACTGGTAGATGCAAAACTATATTAAAAGTTTCCTTTAATCTGCATTTCCCTCATCAATAATAATTTCAAGCATTTTTGTATGTCAATAAATTATTTGGATTTCTTCAAGGAGATTATATTTTGAAGTTGTAATGTTAATGGAATAAGATCTTCCCCACCAATTAATAGACCTCACATGGAGCCCAATGAGGGAAGTTTGCTGTGAGGAGACTTGCTTTTGTGAAGGTTTTCACACATTTTGCTAATTTCTAACAAGGTACTGAGTCACAAAGATTGTGATACCTTCTGGCTCCAAGAGGTGTATATACACTCTGAGTTGATATTTTGCTTATGAGATGGATGTTGCAATTCCCTGGTCAAGATTCTGAGTGGTCATACAGTCAGAGCCCTCCAAAAGCTCATATATAAAGGCTCTCTAGATCCAGTGACATATGTAAAGTGTATAGTTGATTTAGGCAGTCAGAGCCCTGTCTGTTGGTCTTTATTTCTCTGCTTGTATTTTCTTGGAAGTTCAGGGTGTTGACTTTTCCTCTGATTTAGTGAATATAATTTAAAAAGGTTGTTGAACCCTTTTAATAGCATCCATCTTTCCCAGTAAAGCAGATCTAAATACCTGTGCTAGCAGCACTGGATATACCAGTGTGGTTACCACTACAGAAGAAGATGAATTTTATTGTCAACAATAACTCTAAAAATGCACATCTGTATATGTGTGTATATACACACATACACACATATACATGCACACACATATGTATGTGTGTGTTTATGTGTGTGTGTATTCAATACTATAATGAATCAGAGATACTCAGGTAGCACAGTATAGAGAGTACTTGTATAGCCATCAGGTAGGATTAAGCTTGAATCCTACTTTACTTACTTGCTGTGTTATCCTGGCCAATTAACTTAGCCTTTTTCAACTTCAATGTAAAATGGGGATAATAACCTAACTCCTAGGGTTGTGGTGACTATTAAATGGAATACCATAGGTCAATTGCTTTGTGAAATTTAAAAGCTCCTATACATTCTACCTATTATTATGTTAAGTCATCTAAATATGTTAGATGAATACATATCTAGATGACTTAACATACTTTCATGTTTGCCCATTAATCGTCTACAGGGCATAAACACAACATCATGGAATCCTTCAGTTATATCCATCATTAGTATGTACAAATTAATTGAGAACATAAATCCTCCATTGATTATCTTTCTCTCTATGACTGTGACTGTCTTAGACTTCTTCATTCATCTCTCTGAAGAAATAAATGTGTGTGCGCATTTCTCATATTCCTCTTGCATAATTTTTCACAGTCAGTTGATGCAACCTAAGTCATCCAGCACACAGCTCTCCCACGCATTTTAGACACCCTAAACATTTAATTATTACAGATCAAAGTATTTCATGACTCACTGCCATATAATATAATTTAAAGAATATTTATCTTCACAGGATGCATCTTTATTTCAGGACAAATGAGGTCATTTAGAGTACTGTGCAGCTTTGCACAGTCCATCTACTCAGTTCTCTTCCTTTTCCTCATATTTAATCTGTGTCAATTTTATAGTCCCTAGCCAAGATCTCTTCAAGATTCATGTCCTGATACTCTGGAACTTTTAGCTCTATACCCAAATAAATATCAGAGTCTAGACAATATACATTCTTCATTCAACCTTGTTTTTTTTTAATCATCTCTTTGTTAATCAGTTATTTTCTTTATGAAAATTTTAATCCAAAAAATTTAAGTGACTACATATCTAATGTAGGAAGGTCTTCAGGGTGAGGAATAAAATCAACATAATGTTGATATCTGAAATGATATTTAAAAGAAACATATGGAGGGCCTCATTAATTATGTACAATTTGTCTTCCTTTCTATTATGCACTAGGCATTTTTTCTTGAATTTTAAATATATATATTTATATTTAATTGCCATCATTTTCAATGCTTCTACTTTTTTTTTAAATTTTATTTTAGTTTGCCTCATTCATTTCCACAAGATTTTGAGTTACATATTTACTCCCCATCTTTCCCCTGCCCACCACCCCAAAGCAGCCATCCCAGTGTATCTACCGTCCCCCAGTCTATTTTCTCCTATGTCTTCCCCCCTCACCCCTCTGACTTTTAGGTAGGGCAGGATGGATCTCCCAATCACAGTGCCTGTGTATTTCAAGTTCCAGTTGGATGAAGATAATAATAATAATAATAACAATAATAATAATAATAATTGCATATATATAAATATAGATACATATTTATAACATTTGATTGTAGAACTTTAGATTCTAGATTCTTTCTCTTCCTCCCTCG
>JAQQSV010005458.1:0-14535 GCA_028646515.1 Pseudochirops corinnae | reverse complement strand
TATATATTAATTACATATAATCTATAATTAGAAAGGTGTTCTCATAACCAAGTATATTACACTTACGTAATGAAAAAGTTCCTTTTTTCTCCCCTCTTTGTTCATTCCTTGATTATCTATAGATCATTAAAAAATAATGAAATTTGTTTCTGACACAGCCACCAAACCCAAATGAACATATAAATTAACTACCACCAATGTGTTTCCCCTCTTTTCCCATATCCCTGGGGAGAAATTGCAATTATAAATCGGTGGTGCACGTAATCTTACACTTGCGTAATTTCTAAATTTGCTTTTAAAAAAAATAGCCACGGGTTTTCTCTTTATCATCCACGACTACATCTGACTTGAGTTCTGTTTAATGGTGTGTTGACTTACATAGTTGTAGTCCTTTATGCTGGGGTATGGATATTGATGATTTCTTTGATGCCTCTCAGACATTCGTATTCAAGAGATAAAAATCTGGATCTGCCCATCCAACAATGGGCGCTCCTAAGGGCTATAGGGCAAGAAAAGTCTGGGGACAAGATTCTGGTTGGCCCACTGGGATCACCATTTTCCCAGGGAAGGGGGGAGGTAAGAGAGGAGACTTAAGTAGGGTTAAGTGTGTGAGGAGCGGCAGAGAACTACAACCCCTGGTCAAGGAATATGGCATGGAGTGGAGAGAACCAGGGAGAAGGATTCATGGAAGCTAGGCATTTTCTAGGCTGAGGAGCATGGATGACAGCCTAGGGCAGAATGAACTGATTTATGTACCCACATGTTATCTTCCCCAATTCAACATAAGCTCTCTGTGGGCAGACATTGTTTGAGTTTTATCTTTGTACCCTCAGTGAGTGTTTGTTCAATGACTGATTGATTGATAGCTGCCTTCAAATATTTGAATGGCTGCCCCATGGAAAGAGAATTTAGACTTGCTCTGAGCTATGAGCAGTGACAGAAAGTACTTTCTAATGATGAAAAACTGAGATGACATGAAGTACAACTGACTATCTGACTTGTGAAGAGGGAAAGCCATTGCCACTGGATGTTACAGGCAAGGTCAGACCACCATTTGCTGGGAATGCTGCAGGGCATTCACAGTCTGGGTAAGGTTCTAGTAGAAGAAATGTCAGCTTTAGATTGCTAATGATAAACGGTAATTATATTTATTTACAGATGAGGAATCATCTGTTAAATGAGCTGGAGAAAGAAATGGCAAACCACTCTAGTGTCTTTGCCAGGAAAACCACAAAGAGGGTCATGAAGAGTCTGAAAGGCCTGAACAACAACAAAGCTCTGAGGTCCCTTTGAGTGTAAAGGTTCTACTATCTTACAAAACTCAATTAACACACACAGTCCCTGCCCAGTTCCAGATAATCACGTAGGTGGGGCTTACTTGGCTAACTCATAGGGCCTTGGGTTGTACAGGAGATCCCTGTCAGACAAATGGGTGACAAAGGCCAAGGAAGACCCAAAGAGAAGGGAGCAGAACAGAAGGAGGGGAATATTCCAGAAGTTAGCAAGACTTTGAAGGCTCCAAAGACAGAAGGAACTTGTTGGATTGATGATAGATAATAGGCAGGGAGCTGCTTTAACAAACTCCACCAACAACAGCTTCCTGCCAACTCAAGCTCCTTGAGCTAGGGCCACCTAAGACAAATCACTCCGTGACACTAGGGTTGGCTCAGCCTTAGAGGGCCAGTCTTGACTTTCAGTGGAAAATGGGGCAATGTTCTCAGTCTGGGTGTTTCCCATGAGAAATCTCTGGCGGGTGAGCATCATGAAGTGGTCTCAATGGAAAATCTAGGGAAATCATCAGAGGTGACTAGATCTCAGGCTTCTAAATTCTCCAGAATCAGAGAGCTGCTCGAATTCCTTAGTATGCCCAAACTGCTTGACAATCTTCTCCCTTATTTTTTTTCTTTTCTTTTTGGAGGGGGGAAAGTAGGGCAGTTGGGGTTATGTGACTTGCCCAAGGTCACATGGCTAGTTTTGTGTTAAGTGTCTGAGGCTGGATTTGAACTCAGGCCCTCCTGACTCCAAGGCTGGTGTTCTATTCACTGCACCACCTAGCTGCCCTTCCATTATTTTGCAGAATTGGTCTCCTAACACAGTTAAAAAAAACCTCACGTAGCCATTGTGGCCACAATAGTAATTACCATTTATGCAGCATTTCAAAGTTTACAAGGTGCTATATATCTATGTATATATGTATGTGCCTATGTGCATGTATAGACAGTATACAGACATACACACATGTATATATACATCTATACACAAATATGTATATTGTGTATACACACACACACATACACCTTTCTTCTTTAAAACTTGCAAAGTATCTTCTTCCCAATATCCTTTTGAGGTGTAGGTAAGTATTCTATCCATTTTCCAGGTGAACTGAGGCTCCAAGATGAGTGATTTTTGCTCATACCCACACAGCTAGTATATGTTGGCGTCAGAATTTGAACCCAAACCTCTTGATCCCAAGTCTGGCACTCTTTCTCCTCCTCCCCATTAATGTCTCTTATAGTCTATTACATCTTACGCAATCTGGGAAGATTAAACAAACAATGAATCAGCAAAAACCACTTCTCACTGAGGTTAAACATTAAGCGTAGTTATTCTGGCAAAGAACCTAATTAGGGACGATGAAGAAGGTTTGAGAAATCTGGCTAACACGTTATAAAGACACGCGGATTTTAGGGTATTGTAATTAGAGGTACCATTATCATGCATTTTCTGATCTTTCTTCCATATTGCCTCCCAGACCTAAATGTGTGATAGGCCACTTCTCATTTGTTTTAATGTATTCAGAGAACAATCTTTCCTTCTCCCTCTGAAAACTGTCAGTATCCAGGACAAAGTCTCAGCAGGTCAGGTTTTCTTATCCTGAAGATGAATGTGGCCTTTCCCAGGTTGTGAAGGGTTTAGAAGTTTTTGCTGAGGTTGGACTGATTGTTAAAAGGCACCTGACTTAACCCACTAACAATTTCTGATCATGTAATGTAAGCATCATAAAATCATTTCCTTAGGCAATTCATCAAAGTTGTCTGCACCTTTTCCTTTCTGAAAAAAAAAATCACAGGAAGTAGAAGAGGTTTAGGCCATGGTTCTCTCTCATTTTATAACTGGGGAAACAGAGGCCCGAGGAGGGTTAAAGGACTTAGTCAAAGTCACTTAAGTCATAATTGTCAGAAGCAGGATTTGAACCTAGATTTTCTAGTCCCAGAACCAGACCTCCTTCTACCATATTGTTGTTTCCATGGTTTTCTTTCTTTTTTGTCATTTTTCCGGCAAAGAGATTAAGAGCCTTGGATCTTCAATTTAAAAAAAAATGATGTGATAAACTAATTAAAAAATAGAATGTAAGACTGGACATAAGATCACTGGAAGGCTACCTACTCCAACTCCCTTCATTTAACAGATGAGGAAAGGAAGCCCACAGGGGTTAAGCTATTAAATGGCAAGGCCTAGATTTTACAACCAGGTCAACTGACTCCAAACTTGGTGCTCTTTCCTGTTGGAATGCACACTGAAATAACTTAAAACCGATTATATTCCAGCTATATTAGCCTTTCTATTCCCTCAAAGCATGCCACACAGGGTAGGTAACACTGTTGAAATCTCAGAATCAGTATTCTGGTCTTTTAGTCTTTTTTTTGTGGATGATGTTGAAATAACAAGATTTGGCAATGTACCAGATTTCAGTAAGAGTAAGAAGTTGAGATGGCAGCTGGGTAGTGAGTGACCTGGGAGACTGGATGATGGTGGTACCACCCTTGGCAGTAATAGGGAAGTTCCAAAGACAGAAGGGTTTAGGGAGTAATTTAGTGAAAATAAACTGGTCCAGTACTGGAAGAAAAACAGAAGTTTTTATCATTAGGACAGATTAGGAACATAAGATTCAGAAGCAAATGAACATAGCAGTATAATATTTTAGAAAACTAAAGACCCCAAAAGGTGGGGAAAGGATTTGATATTCAACAAAATTGTTGGAAAAACTGCAAAACAGATGGGCAGAAATTAGATTTAAGCTAATATTTCACATCATATATGAAATCTCCCAATTGATACATTACCTAGATTTAAAAAGTCACAATCTAAACAAATTAAAAGATCAGGGAAGCAGATACCTTTCACAACAATGGGATAAGGAAAGAGTTCTTGTTCAAACGAGAGACAGAGCAACTCACAATTTCAAATATATAAAATTGAACAGCTTTGACCCAAGCAAAATCAATGTAGCTAAAATTAAAAGGAAAACTCTCATTTGGGCAAAATTTTTTGTAGCAAGTTTGTCTAATAAAAGTCTGATATTATACACACGGAACTGATTCACATATAAAAAACAAGAGTCATTCCCCAAAAGATAAATGATCAAAGGATATGAAAGAAAGTTCTCAAAAAAAGTAGGCTATCACCAACTATATAACGACACTTTTAATCATTCACTATAAAAAACCAACTGTGAGTTTCCACAGTTTGAGGACATGTGGGAGGAAGAACACACTAAAGCACTACGGTTGGAGCTATGAACCGGTGCTATCACTATAGAATGAAATTTAGAATTATAACCCCAAAGTCATAAAACTGCACCCCTTTTGGCCCAATAATACCAGTCACTTACCCAAAGTCACAATAGTAAGTAGTGCACAGCATAGCCAGGATTTTATGTTTTAAAATCCAGTTTTCTGTTCACTATGTCATGTGGTAATCCTGACCATAATGATTTGTTTTTTATAAATTTTTTTCTCTTAGTTTTCTAATTTTATTTTATTGTTCTGAACTTTACAAATGGCAACAAACATGAACATTTTCACATACAAAGAATAGAAAAAGAGGATTGTAAAAAAAACCGTGAAGCTGCAGTGCTTGGCACATTATTATTCAGTTGTGTCTGAATCTTCACGACTCCTGTTTTGGGATTTTTTTTGGCAAAGATACCGCCATGGTTTGCCCTTTCCTTCTCTAGCTCATTTTACAGATGAGGAAATTGAGGCAAATAGGGTTAAGTGACTTGCCCAGGGTCACACAGGAGCAAGTGTTTGAGGCCAGATTTGGTTTCAAGTCCTCCTGACTTCAGGGCCAGCATAACTGCTGTACCATCTAGCCTCCTGGCACATAGTAAGCACTTAACCAATGTTTATTTACTGACTAGTGAAAAAAACCCCTAACAACTCAATTCACTATATTTGTGCCAAAGTTGCCTCACTTGTCAGCATTGCCCTCTGAACCTCCTTGTCTTCTGTGCATCACTGCACCCCCTTCCTGCCGCTCCCACCCCAGCTTGTCTTAGCTATTTTTGATGGCCTTTTCCTTACTCTTAAAATGTATGTAATGCCAAGCAGTGCTAATTTTTACCCTATGTAATGGCATTAAATCAACTTCACAAGCATAAGATATGGGAGTCACTAGTTTCTCTGAAAAAACTCAAGGGTTTTAATTGTCTCACATAAGCTCAGCAGTGTGACGTGGCAGGCCAGGAAGTCAGTGTTATCTTGGATTGCTTTCAATGCACGTTGGCTTCCAAGAAGAAGAAGGTGATAGGTGCTCATCAGACTTGGTTTGGAGTACTATGTTCAAATCTGGGACATCACGGTTTAAGAAGGATGTTGATAAACTGGAAAGTTTCCAGTAGAGAGTAAAGAGGATAGTGAAGGACTTTGAGCCATGACATATGAAGACTGGGGTCACGGAACTGGGCCACATTTAGCAGGGAGAAGAGCATGACTCCGTGGGAACTACAGAGTGGTCTTTAAATGTTTGAAGGGCTGTCCTATGGAGGGACCAGACTTGTTTTATATGGCCCCAGATGGCAGAATCATGAGCAATGGCTGGATACTGAAAAGATGCAAATGTAGGCTGGATGTTGAGAAAAAATCTTGATGATTAGAGCTGCCCCCAAAATGGAACTAGAGAGGTGGTAGGCTCTCCCTCCTTAGAGGTCTTTCAAGCTGTGGCTTTCACTAGACAGTCATAGTCTCTGACTCCAGCTGAAGTAGGATGACCCCTTGAGTATGTCATCTGGGGGTTACACTAAATAGTGGCCACGGGCTCTTCCAATTCTCAAATTCTATGATTAAAATGAATAGATAAGATTAACAATCTGATACAGGGCAGCTAGGTGATACAGTAAATAAGCACTGGGCTTGGAATTAGGAAGATGAATCTTCCAGGGCTCAAATCTGTCCTCAGACACTTACTAGCTGTGGGACCCCGGACAAGTCACTTAACCCTTCAGTTTCCTCATCTGTCAAATGAGCTGGAGAAGGAAATAGCAAACCACTCCAGGACCTTTTCCAAGAAAATCCCAAGTGGGATCACAGAAAGTCAGAAATGAGTGAACAATAACAAAAAACAATTTGATTAGTTCTCAAATTAAGTCAGAGGGCTGGGTCTATAGACTTAAAGCCAGATGTGATAAATGTCCACAAATATGTTCTCCCATTTTGCTCTGCTTAACAAAAGGTGAGAAGGCAGAGAACGAACCTGATTGGTTCAAGCTGTACAAAGTCTACACTTTGTTTCTACACATATGTAGCTAAATAACTCTGAGAACAATATCAGTCTGGACTTTTGGTCAAACCTAAGAACATAAAGTATTTGAGCCACTTATGGGTTTCTGCTGATGTCCTCCTACAGATGGATTTCTTTATTAAGTCTGACTGGTCACAATGGTTCTGACAATTTTTCCTTGGTCAAGATGTTCTCTTTAGCATGTTGCCTTGAGACAAGAATCAATGGAAGATTTGAGTGGAGACAGAGAAGAATGAAATGATTGTGATATAAAAACAAAATACAAAATAACAAAACTTAAAACTTGGGGTGGACAGGAATCAGCAACCAACTCACAACTGATGTCATATTTTGAGGGGGTATTTATACCTTAAATCAGTAAGCACTCTAAGTCAGGGCTTCACATATTGGTTTGTTGACTGTCTAGACTTAAGAAAGTGTTAATAATGCAGACTAAACTTAAAAAGTGTGTCTCTTTCAGAGAGCCTGCTGATTAAACATTTAATGTTTAATTAAACATTTAATGTTTAATTAAACATTTACCCACAAGCTACTGTTAAAACAAACATATGTAGATATGAAACTGGTCATAGAGAATTCATTTGGGGACTTGCTCCAACTGGAATCTTCAAATGCATATTTAATCAACAAGTATGATGGAATGGAGTCCTGGGGCTTGGAGTCAGAAAAATGTGGGTTCAAATCCTGCCATTTGCTATGTAACCTTGGGAAAAATAATGAAACTTCTCATAGGAGGTAGTGTGATACAATGGAGACAGCCAGGGGTGATATCCTCTCTTGGATGTTTACTACCCTTGTGACCTTGGGTAAATTGCTTTTCCCTGGATCTCAGTTTCCCTCTTTGTAAAAATGAAGGAGACTTGTTCTAGATGGCCTCTCAAATAATTCCCAACACTAGAATTATAATCCTATAATACTATTTATTGGCAACATAATATTTATTCAACAGTGATTATTTAAAGGGTGTTATGGGAAGACAATAATTCGATAATTAATGAAGTCTAGGTAGAAGGGACAGAACACTGATGTCAAACTATTTCAATACTGTATATACACTAGGTATCACGCTAGGAGAAGACAGTACCTGGTCTTAAGACTGAACTAAATTTTACAATTGAGTTCAAAAGGCAAGATTAACAAATGAAAGAAAATTGAACAGAGCAGTTAAGTGCTAAATCATGGGCTCTAATCATAGAAAGGGAGACCACTGGAGGCTAGTGGGATCAGAAAAGGCTGTGGGGCTTGAGCTGGGCCTCAAGGGATGGGTAAGATAAGCACAGAGCTGGGAAAAAGGTCATTTCAGGTGAATGCACATGATTCACTCAGACATTTATTTAGACATTCAGACACAGCCATTATTCAGCAGGGATGTAGAGGTACTTCCATTAGCCACTAATCCTCTTGATAAGGGAGAGTGCATCTGTTTAAAGCAGATGTTCAAACAGAGTGTTTTCTAGAGTGGATTGCTTGGAGGTACCCATTTGTTCCCTTAATTTGCTTGGCATTGACAGAAAGCTTAGCTCCCTTTTGTGTTCAGCCCCAAGATTCTGTGTGAAGGTAGGAATTCTGTATCCTTCCAAGGCTCAACCAGGTGGGCAGCTAGATGGTGCAGTGAATAGAGCACTGGGCCTGGAGTCTGGAAGATCTGACTTCAAAGCCGGCCTCAGAAACTTGCTAGCTGTGTGACCCTGGGCAAGTTTCTTAACACCTCAGTTACCCCATCTGTCCAATATAGACATGTTAGAGAAGGAACTAGCAAACCACTCCAGTATCTGCCAAGATGTTGGTCATGAATGAAAGACTGAACAGTAACAACAACAACAGGGGAAAGTTGATTTTAGGCCATCAAGAAAGAAGACAAAGGAAATCTCCAAAGTGCTAGGAAGCTTTTGATCAAATATAATCTCTGCTTGGCATTTAACATCCTTTACAATCTGTCCCTTTGCAGGTTTCTAATATGTAAACTATTGCACTCACTCTATGGTCCAGGCAAGAGAGCTTTGCCATTCCTCACACGCCATTTCTGTCCTTAGTACAGTCGGTCCCTCTAGCCTGGAATAACAACAGCTCATTCTTTATATAGCCCTGTGTTATGTCATTTTATATTGATAACAGCTCTGGAAGGCGGCTTCTATTGTTATCTTCATTGTGATAGATAAAGACATTGAGCTAGAGAGAAGTGACTTCCCTTTTAGAATCCCTAGTAAAGAGTGCTTGTGGGATTCCTTCCACCAACATAGGCCAGTACTTTCTCTGCAACTCATGGTCTTAAGAGTAGATACCTCGTATCTACAATCAAACAATTTTTGTGTCATGGACCCATTTGGCAGTCTGGTGAAGCCTATGGTCCCCTTCTGAAAATAATTTAATTCAATAATATGCATTGGACTATAAAGGAAATCAAAGGGTAGTGAAAATAATGATGTATTTTTTCTCATTCAAGTCCATGGGCCCCCTGGAATCTCACCCCCCCTTTCTCTATCTATCTATGTGACTATCTATCTATCTATCTATCTATCTATCTATCTATCTATCTATCTACCTACCTACCTGTCTATCTGTCTATTTACCTATCTCTCTCTCTCTCTCTCTCTCTCTCTCTCTCTCTCTCTCTCTCTCTATATATATATATATATATATATATATATATATATGTCTGTCTATCTGTCTGTTGGTCTATCTATCCATCCATCTATCCCCCTGTAGAGTTGAGTTACTTATCCAGGCTCACTCAACAACTTGGTGTCAAAGGCAAAACTTTAACCCAGGTCTTCCTGGCTCCCCTCAGCATGCCATCTCTGGGGGACAGGCTTAAATGTTTGGGGGGCATTTATTATTCTCATTCTAAAAAGCTAGTTATGGGAAATTTGTTTCATGAAGGAAACTATCTACGTCTCTGCATTGCAAAAGGACCCACATAAAAGTCTGCCAGAGAGGAAGTGGAAGAGACTCATTTAACAAGAACAAACAAGGCTATGGGTGTGACAACACTCTCCCCTACAGTCCAGAGGGTGACCTGACTAAGCATCACACCTTGTGTCCTAGTTCAAAGATGTTATCAGGAAACCTGAAGCTTTATTTCCAAAGGCCTCTCTGGGTATTTGTGACTCTCTCTCTGAATTCATCCTTTCGCAAGTGGAATCATTCACATTCAAGTCACATTCTTCATTTTACAAAGTGATTTACAGCCATTTCACTCCATTTTTCGACAATTCTATAAGGTAGGTAGTATAAAAAGTTATTATTGCCATTGTACAAATGAGGAAACCAAGGCTTACAGGAAGCGGATAGCTTGCTTAGAGACAATAAAATAAGCTGGGGCTTGAACTCAGGTCTCTTGGCTCCACAGCCAGCGTTCTTCTCACTAAGCTATCTCACATTACATCTCAAATTAGTGCTGACATAGGTGCACACTCATACGTGATCTTTGGCCCTTAAGAGTTGATAAGATACCTTCTTGTAGAAACTTGTATCTGGGCTACATTTCAGTTGCTTTTTAGAGAAAGAGCCAGTCAAAATAGCATGGTACGGGTTGCTCTAGAGTCGGAATAAAAGTAAAGAACAGAACCATTGTCACCTATAATCCTTGTATCAAATAATGAATAAAAATGGAGAAGAGCATTAATTAGAGAGAGCTGTAGATATAAGTATAGATAGATCTTGTTTTTTTTTTATTTGCTTCTGACTCTTTGTGACCCTTTTGGGGTTTTCTTGGCAGAGATACTGGAGTGGTTTGCCATTTCCTCCTCCAGCTTGCTTTACAGATGAGGAACTGAGGCAAACAGGGTTAAGGGACTTGTTCAGGGTCACACAGCTTTTAAGTGTCTGAGGTTGATTTGAACTCAGGTCTTCCTGATTCTAGTCCTGGCACTCTATCCATTGCATCAACTGGCTGCCCCAGCAGACAGGTCTTATGCGGACAAAAAGGGCAATGGAGTGATTATGATGCTTTGTCCACTGAGATTTCACAATGGTCAGTTTGTCTAGCTATAAAAAGAAATCTTTATTCGTGAAAACTCTTTAATCTCTTTTGGAATATTACCAACTGATTAGCGAGAGCAAACTCCATTAGGAGTAATCCCATAAGCCCTCACAGGGATGTCAGCCATCTGATTTTTCTGTTTCCTATGATGAGAGGCAGCTTGGTGTAGTGAGTACCAGATATGGGGTCAGGAAGATGCTCTGCTTTTAAGTGCTGTCCCTTAACTGCCAAGAAAAGAAGGCTCAGGGAGGATATGAGAGCTATATTCAAGTTCTGAAAGGCTGTTCTTCTTTGAAATTAACTGCCGTCACACTGCTGTGTGATCATGAATAAATCACTTAACCTCTTTCAGCCTCAGTTTCCTCATCTGTAAGATGGAGGCAATGCAGAAAGTACCTTGCAGTACTGTTGTGAGGCTTAGTTGAGGTGATCATGTGAAGCATCCTGCCAACTTTAAAAGTGTTATATAAATGTTGGTTACTATCAGCAGCGAAGAATATGTTGAAGTCTCAGTCAAAGCTCTCAGAAGCCAGATCACTACAGTGGATCATTTGGACCTTTTTTTTTTGGGCAGAGGCAGTAGATGGGAAATGGGGGACTGAAGCATATCTCTTCAGACATTAACAAGATTTTAATTTGCTTTGCTTATTTTATTTTTTTTTTCAAGGGAACATTCTGTTGGTAGTGGTGATAGGTAGATTCATTGCGGATAGCAGGAAGGGGCAGCTCTATTTTGGGGGAGGTACTCAGAGAATGGAATGATGACCAGGGATATATGTTATACTGGACACAAGACCAAAGACAATGGACAGAGAGCCAGCTCCCCAAAAGGCCAGAAGAGCTACCTCAAGAACAAACAACAACATGTCCATTTCTGGTCTTACCTTTTGATATTACTTGGAGAGTTTTAGCACGAAGTAGTGTGAAGGGATGGAGACCTCTTCCAACCCAATCAAGTGACAAGGCATGATAGCGCATTTCTGTGGCCTAAAATAGGAGAATTTCTTACCCAGGAGATGATTAATAAGAGACCGTATATGAGAGGATGGTGAAACCAGATGTCAGGAATCCATAGATCAGATGGAAGTATTTCCAAACAGTAGAAACACAACAGATTGGAAATACCTGTTTAAGAGCTGCGCTGGAGCACTGAGCTAGGAATTCTTAGAAGAGATCTTATCACATGCTACACAGAAGTTTTAATAGGGGAACAGTCAACTTTGATAGCCACCTTAGAGCCCAAATAACAAGACAGGGAGGCTTGGATAACCGACCTTGGCTCCCATGGTAAGAGATTTGGGAAGGGCTCCCAGAGAACATGGAACCTTTAGCTATTGTCCAGAATCCTTAGCATCAACAATAATATTAGTTCCCAATAGTAGGGAGTGTCTGTTGAATTCTTGAGTAAATTAAATGTGATTACCAAATGTTCAAGTGGATAGAACATTGGGCTTGGGAATCAGGCTAAGTTCCAGTCCTGCTTCAGACACTTATTAGTTGTGGGACCCTGGGCAAGTCACTTACCTTCTTTCAGGCTCAGTTTCCTCATCTGTAAAAAGGGGGATGATACCTACCTCACTAGATTCTTATAAGGATCAAATGAGATATTATTTGTTAAATTTATATAAATGTTAATGGTGATTCTGATGATAATGTTCATCTTCTGGCTGACTGTGGAATAATGAAAACATTTGGCCATAGCAATTCTCAGAGATCATGTACTAAGTTTTGGATGGGTTCCTGTCTGGGTTAGGGGACAGATTATTCACACTGACTTAAATCACAGATCTTTGAGGTATCGGGTAAGGAAGAAAGACCAAAGCGATGAAATATAATACTTAATTATTTTGTTGAAAGATTTCCTTTTATTTAAGGATGTACCTGGAAAACATTACTCAAAGCAGAGAAAGGAAAAGGGGACACATCCTAAAAGTGGCTTTATTCATATTTCTCATGCTGAGGAGCAAGACTGTGAGAGAAGCTATAAGGATGCCACAGGGGTAACGAAGACTGATTGATTAGTCTGACTGGTTGAAGAGACAGAAGATACTCATAATGAAGAAAGGAAGGCTCAGGGAGGATATGAGAGCTGTATTCAAGTTCTGAAAGGCTGTTCTGCTTGGACCCAGAGAGTAGAACCAGGAGCATGGAGTAAAAGTTATAAAGAAACAAATTCAGACTTGATTTAAGGAAAAAATTCTTAGCAATTAGAGCTATCTAAAAGTAGAATGGGTTGCTTTAAGAGGTCCTTCCTGGGGGGTCTTTAAGTAGAGGTGAGAGGAACGCTTGTTGGCTATGTTATAGTGGAAGACTGCTTTGGTGAATGGTTTAGACAAGATGGTTGCCAAGATTCCTTCCAACATCGACATTCTCTGAGTCTGTGATTGGTGAAATATATGAAAGGGGTGAACCCAACCTCCTTTATCTTCTGGGCCCACAGCTGTAGTCTTTCCTTACTCCTAGTCTCCTTGCCTTGAAGACATAATGCCAAATGAAAACAGAACAGTAGAACTGTGGAATCCTTCCTTCCCTCCTTCTAGAACCGTCTGGTATAATATAGTCTGATTACCAATGCATTTCACGATTTAGTGCCACTGACCAAAGGCAGAAACAATTACAAAGCAGTGTCAACGGTGCTGGCAGCTGTCTGGTTCTCTTCGGTAGGAACAATAAACCCCTCAATGGCTTTATGTTTTTTATTCCTAGCTAACCTGAATACTTGATCATCCCATGTGTCTCATGAAGGGGTCTTGTTTAGCTACAGAAGTTAAAAACATCCCTCAGAGATCTTTCCTCTTCTAAAACATGAAATGACCAAGTACCAGCAGCTGAGGCAACTAAAGAACAAAGGTGTTTCAAGAATTTATCCAACCATGTGCTATACAATTCTTTTTCAATAGTAAAGAGACCCCATTTACATGGAGATTTTTCTTGTAGTGATCAGTATAAAATCCTAATGGTGGGTTAACATCTAGCCCCTACCTCTTAGTCATGAGAAGTCAGGCATAGCTTTCTGGAAACTTCTGAATACGAGTTATGCCTTGGTTGGTCCCTAAAAGCACTGCCTGCTCTGGGGTCTTCTAAAATGTGGTTTCGTAAATCCCCTGTAGACCAAGTGAGTTTTTGAAGAAAACTTTCTGCAAGTGGTTTTGTTACAATCAGACCATGAGAGAAGCCGCAAGAATACAACAGAAAGTAATGATGATTCATGGGTTTAATTGGTTGAAAGGAAGGAGGATGTTTATAAAGAAGAAGGTTTAGGGAGGATATGATGGCTGTATTTAAGTTTGAGCTCAAAAGCTGACCTCCTCCAGAGAACTTTAAATAAGAGGAGTTTCTAGGCCTTACTTGGCCAGTGTATCATTTCAAAGAACTCATTCTTCAAAAAGCATTCATTGAAGCAGCACCTTTGTCCCAGGTCTTTGCATCAGATGCTAGGTGTGCTAGCTGCTGGGCCTACAGAGGGAAGGGGACCCTCTGCTCTTAAGGTGCTTTCATATCAGGTATGTGGAGAGAGTGAGAAACCGATCTATAAACAAAGGAATGTCTAGGATGGGGGTGGGGAACCTGCAGCCTGGAGGCCACATGTGGCCCTCTAGGTCCTCAAATGCAACGGCTCTTTGACAGAATCCAAATTTTATATAAGAAATCTCCTTAATAAAAGGATCCGTTCTGTAGAACTTGGTGTCAGTCAAAAGGCAGCATCCAAGGACCTAGAAAGTCACCCCTGGTCTAAGAGAAAGTGCTGGAAGCTGGAGGTTGGAACTGAGAAAAGCCTCCAGCAAGAGGAGGGTTTTGAGCTGAGTTATGAAGGATACTAGGGATGAGTTGGAGGTAAGGAGGGAGTGCATTCCAGGCATGGGAGACACAAAACTCAGTGTCCGTGTTCGTCATATTTCATGTGTAACTTATACACACACACACAAAGTCTTACACATATTTATATGTATACACATATGTGTGTGTGTGTGTGTGTGTGTATATATATATATATGTATACATACAATGTCCCAGAGTCTTAGTACAGTTTT
>JAQQSV010005457.1:0-14536 GCA_028646515.1 Pseudochirops corinnae | reverse complement strand
AAAAAGAAATCATAAGGAACTTATTAAAGTTGATCTATTTACATTCCTACATGGAAAAATGATAACTGTAACTCATAAGCTTTCTCAATATGAGGATAGTTGAAGCCCACATATATGTATAGGAGGGTATATGTGTGTATAAATATATATGTGAGTGTGTGCATATGTGTGTACATGTAAACATAGACAAAGGGCACAGGATGGGTGGAATATGAAGGGATGATATCTTAAAAATAAAATTAAGAGGTGAGAAAGGAATATATTGGGAGAAGGAGAAAAGGGAGAGACAGATTAGGGTAAATTATCTCATATAAAAGAGGCAAGAAAACACTATTACAATGCAGGGGAAGAGCAGGAAGGTGAAAGGGAATGGGTCAACCTTACTCTCAATGAATTTGGCTTAAGGAGGGAATAACATATATATTCAATTGGGTATCTTACCCTACAGGAAGGGGGGGGAGGGCATTGGAGGGGAAGTAACAGAAGGGAGGGCACACTGGGGGAGAGGGTAGTTATAACCGAACAGTTTTGAAAAGGGACCAGGGTCAAAGCAGAAAATAGAATAAGTGGGAGGCAGGATAGGGTAGAGGGAAATATAGTTAGCCTTTCACAATATAACTACTATGGAAATGTTTTGTGTAACTACACATGTACAACCTATGTTGAATTGCTTGTCTTCCCAGTGGGGGTGGGTGAGGAGGGAAGAAGTGGAAGACTCTGTAACTCAAAGTTTCAAAAAACAAATGTTAATGCATGTTACATGCAAATGGGAAATAAGATATACAGGCACTGGGGTATAGAAATCCATCTTGCCCTACTAGAAAATTAGGGGAGGGATATAAGAGAGAACAGATTGGGGGAAGGGGTATTCAGTAGGCTCGCTGTTTTGGGGTGGGTGTAGGGTTGAGATGGGGAGAAAATTTGTAACTCAAAATCTTGTGGAAATGAATGTTAAAAACTAAAAATAAATAAATAAATTGGAAAAAAAAAGAGCAGAGAGGCTTTTGTTATAGATTTAATCTGCTGTGTTATAAAAGAAAACTCAAGATGCCAGCTAGGAAAACTCAACGTTGAGTTTTTAGCCTCATCAAATTGAAACCCCAGTGTTGGAATGGTAAGGGGAAAACATAATACATTGTCAGAAGTTCAAAAATAACTTGCCAAGGAATAATAATCACAATCATAGAAAATTTTTTCAACCAAGACAAGGACAAAGCCAGGCTAAGAAACTGCAATGTACCATTTCTGACATTGAGAAGCATGGGTTATGAATCCAGAATTACTTACTCAGAAGAACTTAGTTTATCCTATGAAAGCAGCATATTGATATTTAAAAACAAAGAGGCTTTGACAAGTTTCTGAGAAAGGCTTGAACAACAAATAAGTTTCTTGGCCAAAAAGGTAAATATTATTTAATTGTACTTGACTTAATCTCAACCCATTGTGCATAAAAATTTAAGGTCCTTCAGGACATTGCATTGGCCAAATCACTAGTTTTCAGAGGAATATTTCAGAGAAACAGAGGGAAAGACAGAAAAAAACTGAAACAAGGGGAAAGGAAGGTAGGTAGAGCAATTCTAACTGAAGCTCCTATCACTGATAAAGGGGAGTCCAAGATCAAGAAATCTACATCGTTAATGACCATATGATTAGAACTTAATTCCATCAGCAGGCTTTTATTAAATGCTTGTTATGTGACTGACCCTATTTTGGCTCAGCGGATACAAAGACTAAAAAAAAAAATAGTCCTAAACTCAAGGAATTGGGGGATTAACATATACAGAGGTACATAGAAATAAAATGTCAGAGTAAATACTAAATAACTTGGCAGTATGGAGCACTAAAACATGGGGAGATCAGGAAAGGCTTCCTGTAGGAATCAGAAACTAAGGGAAGTTTTCTATTATTCAGTTGTTTTCAGTCATGTCTGATTCTTATTTGGGGTTTTCTTGGCAGAGATATTGGAGTAGTTTGCTACTTCCTTCTCCAGTCCATTTTACAGATGAGGAAACTGAGGCAAACAGGGTTAGATGACTTGCCCACAGCTAGATGAGGCTGGATTTGAGCTCAGGTCTTTTGGACTCCAGGTCCAGAAGTTTAACCACTGTGCCACCTAGTTTCCCCTTTGAAGGTTGTCAGGGATTGTATAAAAGAAGATGAGGCGGGAGAACCTTCCAGGCATGGAAAACAGCTTATGCCAAGGCAAAGAGAAAGAAGATGAATGGAAAGCAAGTACACAGCAAATAGGCCACTTTGGCAGTCAAAGAACATCTAAGTCCCTGGCAAATTGTGAAGTGCTTTAAACGCCAGATTGGGGAATTTGTACTTTTCCTAAAGGCAATAGAATGCTGTTAATATTTCTCAAGCAGAGGAGTGACACGGTCAGGTCTACTCTTTATGAGTATGACTCTGGCCTCTATATACAGAGCAAAGATTAGAGATGGGCGGGACTAGAAACAGGTAGACCAATTAGGAGAAGACAGTTAAGTGACACAGTGCTTAGAGCATGGGCCTGGAGTCCAGATGACCAGAATTAAAATGCATCCAGCCTCAGATACTTACTAGCTATATGACCCTGGGCAAGTCACTTAACCTCTTTGTCTCAGTTTCCTCAATTGTAAAATGGAGATAATAACAGTACTCACTTCCCAGGGTTGTGAGGATGAAATGAGACAATATTTGCAAAATACATTGCAAACCTTAAAGCATTATGGAAATCCTAAGTATCATCATCATCATCATTGATGGATGCTAGAGATTTTATGGAAGTAGAAATGACAAGGCTTAAAAATTGATTGATAGGAGAGTTAAGGAAGAGTGAAGAGTTTCACATTGTGAACCTGATTGACGAGAAGGAAGGTGGTGACCAAAATAGAAACAGGGAAGGTAGGAAAAAAGATGTGGGTTTTGTGCGTGGCAAGAGAGAGAATATAATGAGTTGTGTTTCTGACAGGTTACATTTATGTGTGACAATGAGATGGGGCTGTCAAATGAGCATTTGGTGGCATGGGATCGTAGCTTAGGAGTGGAATGAAGACTGGATATCTGAGAAACACCTGCTAAGACATGAGGAATCTGTGAAATCATCAAAAGAGAAAATTATACTGAGCTGAGAAAAGGACCCGAAACAAAACACTGGGGTGAGAAGAAATGATCAGACAGGTGGGATGAGAGCCAGGAAAAGAGCAATGTCACCAAGCCAAACTAAAAACACCCCTGAAGGAGAGAAGATCTGAGGAGAGGGGAATAGCAGCAGTATCAAAAGTCAGAAGTATGAAAAAGATGAGGTATGAGAAGTTTAATAAAAGTATCAGATTATGTTAGATTGTAAGCTCCTTGAAGGCAGGGACTATATTGTTATTACTTATAACCTCAGAGTTAGCAGAGTGCCTTACACATATCTGATGCTTAATAAATGTTTACTGAATTTAATTGAAATATTAAGAATGTGTTGCTTAGATAGAATGGTTGAAGAAGAGACAAAACAACTAACTGTACAATGAAATGCATATGGATTCACCTCAGAGCTCTGAAATGCAAAGAGTTAACCTCAGAGGTGCACCCCTTCCCCATTCCCTGTGAAACCAAAAAAGACATAGAGTGGATTAAAAACTATCATCTGATAGTGCACTACTTAGAGTAAACATATTTAATCTCAACAAAATAAAAATGAAAGGCTTGTTTAAAATATATCATGCTACTGCCACATCCTAAAAAGAAGGAATGCCAGTAATTATTTCAAAGTGAATTTCAAATGGGAAACCATTAATAGGAATAAGTTCATGATAGAGTTTCTATATAAATCAAGACAGTCAGTCAAATACATATGCATCTAAGAATTCGGAGAATAATCCATAAAAGACAACTTGAAAGAAATAAACTTTAAAATGGAAGAATTTAAACATCTCATGGATTTCTTTAAATAAATAAGAAAAAAAATTATAAAGAATATATTTTACAAATTTTAGGTCTAAAAGATATGTGTCAAGAACTCAATAAGGAGTAGAAAGCATACCGTTTTTCCCAAAAAATTCATGGAAACATGCAAAAATCATTTCCATATTGGGCCAAATTAAATGTGGATACAAATGGGTAACAACATGGACCCTCTACTATATACTGATGTAGAGATCACTGTGTCACAAATGTTAGTAAAGAACGATAAAATTACAAAAGGACCTATATAGGAAAAATAAAAAATAAATAATTACAAGTGGGAAAGGGAAAACAAGCAAAAAGAGGTGATTTTATAAAAGACAATGGCAATATAAATATGACATATAAGAACTGTGGAATGGAGCAAAAGTAATCCTCAAAAGAAAATCCACAATGCTAATATCAATAAAACAAATACACAGAAAAGTAACATACGAGTCTGCACTACTAACACCTTTAAAAAGAAATAAATTCACTTAGAAAAGAAAAAAATGAAAACCACTGAGTTTAGATATCAGAATCAATATAATTGAGAATAAGCAAACAAATCAAACAAGAAATCTGAGAGCTGAGCTTTGAAAAGTCTAACAAAATTAATGAATAACTGTCCAATATAATCTTTAAAAAGAGAAAATCTCAAGCACCAAAATTTGAAATGAAAAAGTGGAGGCAAAATTAATCAAGTTACTAGAGATCTGTTTCAGAATATAGAGAAATATAGTATTTGACCCAATTGCTTCTGTACCTTCATATGAAGAAGTTCAATTGTGACTAACTCTTCATGACCCCATTTGGGGTTCTCTTGGCAAAGATACTGGAGAGATTTTCCTTCTCAAGCTCGTTTTACAGATAAGGAACTGAGGCAAGTAGGATGAAGTGACTTGCCCAGGGTCACAAAGCTAGTAAGTAAGGCCAGATTTGAACTCATGAGGAAGAGTCTTCTTGACTCCAGGTCCAGCACTTTCTCCACTGCACCACCAAGCTGTTCCCTATCAAGCAGTTAGTTTAATCTAGAAAGAAAACTATAAACCAATGGCACTAATAAATACTGATGAAATACTACTAAATTACTTGCAAATATAATAGAACATTTCTCCCAACAAAAATTTCACCATTATGAGCAAACAGGTTTTATGAAGAGAATGTAAGGATGGTTTTATATTAGGTAATTAACCAATAACGAATCATCTCATAAGGATAAATAATGACTATATGATTATAACACTAAATTCAGCAAAACTTTTGATTAAATATTGAATCCATTTATGTTATAGTGCTTAAATGAGAATAAAACACTACTAATAAGATGATTTACAAAATTATAAGTGCACATGTGTACATATGTATATGTATATATACATGAATTATATGTTGGTGTATATATGTATACAATGTATATATACACATAAATATATATGTGGTCATGTGTATGTGTATGTACACAGACACATAGAAACATATACATATATACACGTGTCTGTACATACATATGTGTATGTTTATATATATAAATAAAATTTTCTTATGGACAATTCAGCAAGACAGGAAGATAAATATTTGGAAGAACTTTTAATTCCAATACATTGTGTAATTTAACATAAAATGCGAAGGCAGGTTTATAAGTGGGGAAAAAACATTCAAGTCCAAATTTCTTCCTTCCTAGGTAGGTCTTATACAAAGTTAAATTGTGATAACAAGAATTCACTGAATGTAGGCCAAAAATCTCATGTGACAAAAAAGAAATGGCAAACACCTTTAAATACTCCTAAAGGAATCACATCATGTCCTCGGATGGTAACCACAACTACACTGAAAGCAGGAATATGTTTCTTGGCTCATTTAATCACAAAGGACAAGACTTTACAACTTGCTATAATGCTGTAATAATCCCTGGTGAAACAACTGGTTGAAATAGAAATTCTTCATGTGTTTCATTACTTAACCCAGTGTCTTCAGTGCATATACACATGTATACACATATGCATTTCTGATATGACTGGCAGTTATTATCACAGAAATTCCAAAGCATGGAGAAGCTGAGGTGACCTGTTTAGTGTCACTTCAGTGGTAGTGAAAGTCACAGAATGGACCAGTGGCACAACTGGAAATTGATCTGAGATCCTATTAAAGCTCCTTTCTGAACCACTCAGCAATTCTTAAGGCGGCTTCCAATGACCAAATATCCACAATTGAATTAGAATGACAGACTGGAAAATAAAAATAAAATAAAAATGGAAACTAGCCAGATGCTCTGTTTTGATTTCTGACAATTCAAAACTTGATTTCATTTCCTGCATGTAAATGTACAAATTATGAATTTCAAAGCCGTACTCAGACATAATTACTGACTTTTATTTCTGTCACTTAGACATAAACAGATTCCAAATCACTAAAGTATAATAGTGAAATATGCAAAGATAGAATTGAATGTGCTAAATGACAGCTGAAAGCCTATGATGTTCAATTTTCTAGGCAATGATTAAATCATGACCCTTGGCATAAATACATTTTTCCAAATATATTTGTCCCAGCTGCAATTTGTAAAAGTGTATAACTAGATAATTAAATTTGAACGAAATGCACATCTTTGTCAAAGATGTTCAATTTTAACCATTTTTACAAGTGGAAATATCCTTATTATATACAATGGATATAATTATAACCAATATACCTAGAATAAAGACTCTATCATTGTAAAATATGTTCTTGATAAATTATAGGAGAATTACATGCTTTCAGTTCTTGCAACATCCAATTTTGTGGACTAATGTAGGTATATTTTGAAAAGCACTGACTGAAATGACTTTGATTTGATGGTTCAAGAATCTTAAAATGTTGCCTTTTGTATCTATAAATCATCTAATTCACACCCATCATTTATGCCCTGTTACTGTCTATGTCATGAATCTTCAATCTGGGAAAGAAGAGCTGGACTCATGCCTAATTTTTGTTACCTATTGCTTTTTGGATGGAAGAAATATTGTGGAAAATATTTCTGATGGCCAAGAAGTAGCAACCACATGGACTCTATAACATTGGAGGGAAAGGAAGGCAAATAAATGCATCTTTGAACTTTACTGGGATCAAGTCAGGGAATTAAATAGGAAAAAAAAAGTTCTGCCCTTAGTATTAGTATATGCCAGCTGCTATAACCACATTCCAGCATATCTTACATCTCATGATTCCTCCCCTTTCAAATCATTGCATATTTCAGTTGAGGACACTCTCTAGACTTATTTATGAAAGGAAGTTCTACTAAGTACACAGTAATGTTACCTGTCTATTTAGGGACAATCCTTTGCTATTAAGATGCTTGCCACCAATGAAATAATTAGTACATTTTCCCCCTAGAAATTCGCACTTTTGAATATTAGAGCAGCGATCATTTACCTGGGGTCTATGAATTTTAAAATAAGTGTGTATATACATATACATATATGGACATGCACAAATTTCAATATAAATGGTTTCCTTTGTAATCCTGTAATATTTTGTAATAAAATATTATGTGTAATGAAGCTAAATATATTATTCTAAGAAGATGTCCAAAAGCTTCATCAGACTACCGAAAAGGTACAAGATGCAAAAATAGTTAACTATTCCTAATTTAAAAATATGTACTTTAAGGTATACAACATTCAAAATCATTTCAAAGAATCAGAGCATAATATTGTAATGTAAATGTAGAAAGGTTTTTGTAATTAAATGTTTTTATGAATATAATGAAAAACTGGGGCACTATTTGAGAATAGAAAAAAACAATGTGCGATAATCCCACTAATAAGTAACAGTAATAACTACTCTTTATATGTTGTTTTAAGGTTAAAAAAGGGCTTTTACAAGTATTTTCTATTTTGTCCTCATAACAACCCTGGGAGGTAGATACTATTACTATCAACCCCATTTTAAAGATGAGGACACTGAAGCTTAGTGAGACTTAGTGACTTGCCCAGGGTCAAACAGTTAACAAGATTTGCATTCATGTCTCCCTGAATCCAAGCTAGAACTTAATCCATTACATCACATCACATCACACAGCTGTTTATCTTGATACTTCTTCATGATTTTATTAGCATAAGCCTTGCTGTTCTTCCCTTGTTTTCAAAGAGGACCAATGACATCACGGGTGATATCCTGACTCATGAATGAATTGGATTCAAATGAGGCAGAGTTGGGCAAAATCATCAGCCTCACTCTCCTCCTAAGTCATCAAAGTGTAGTGGCAAGACAAAAGTCAAGATGTCTGGTGCCCAGTATGCAGTGGATGACCGTGGTGTCTTCAAAACATGATCAAGCTCTAAGCATTCCACCACACTGCTTCAGCTGCCATCTAGGCCACTGGAACAAATTTTTTCTCGTCCACTCGTTCTTTTGAGGAATGTCTTCACATGTTTGTGGTAGATAATCCCCCTAACTCACCAACATGTTTAAGCCCTGTAGGTTATCCTCAACCTGATTTAGCCCATCTTCTGAGATGGTTTACAAGATATGGCCACTGCACATGGCACAGCTTCTTGGAGCCACAGGTGAGAAGTGGACAGAGGTGAACACCACAGGTAGATGAGCAGCCCTGAAAAGGTCTTGATAAGCTCTCACACCAGAGGTACCAGTCTTCTCTGAGCATACACCCCCTATACTCCAGCATGTGTATTTCTTCCACCAGCACTGGTTGTTGCTGTTGTATATCCTTGGACTTCGAAGAGGACCAGTGACCTCATGGGTGATCCTTTGACTTGTGGATTTAGGTGAGGCAGAGTTGCTCATTAGCATCATTCTCTCATTCAGAGTCACTGAAGTCCAGTGACAGGACAAAAGTCAAGACAACTGGTGGTGACCTAGGATGCGGTACAATTTAGCAGACGGTTTTTGAGAGTTGCTTTTGATAAAAAATTTATTACGTTATCACCAACCTACTAATTCTCCAAACTTCCCTAGGCTTCTCCTCAGGTGACAATCATATTATAAGTTCTTTACCAGGCCCATAACTTCAAATAAAATTAATTTAATCCAAATTTTATGAAAGTTAAATGTTTTATTATGTGAAATTAGCTTTTTAGGTTAATATTCATATTTTTTGGTAATTTTTGTTCTTTCTTTTTGTATGCTAACTCTTAGTACAGTGCTTGTCACCTAGTAAGTGATGAATAAATGCTTTTTCTTTCATTCATTCATTGTTCAGTCTTTCATTTTTAAAGTAGTAGGCACAAAGCAAGAACTTATTTTGTACAGACAAATACTCTGAGGTTTCCAAAGTATAAGGAAAATAGATAATATTTGTAAACACTCAGGGATAGACTAAACATTAATAAGTTATATTACATAGTATATATGTGTATGTATCATGTGTATATTTGTATGTGTGTATACATAGGTGTATATATGTTAATGTTCTATAGACACCATAAATCCAGGTTATTTGTGGACTCATGAGTAGAAATTAAGCAGTGCAAAATTGCAACCATCTCTAACCTGTCATCTGTGTTGTCTTTTTGGAGGGAAGAAAGCAGGGCAATTGGGATTAAGTGACTTGCCCCCACACAGCTAGTAAAAGTGTTAAGTATTTGAGACCAGATTTCAACTCAGGCCCTCCTGACTCCAGGGCTGGTGCTCTATTCACTGCACCACCTAGCTGCCCTAGTATATATATTTCTTTGCGGACTCTAGATGATTTGATTACCTCAGTTTAATATAATCAGATCTTTCAGAGAACTTTGTTTCCCTCTCAATTGTATTATTGTTGTGCTGTGAATATTTACAGAATTTCTAGTTTTTTCACATAAAGCAGAGGGAAAGAGGAAGAGGAGAAACAAATATTTTCCTCTCCTCTTCCCTCTGCCCTCTCCCCTTTTTCTTTCTACACACACACACACACACACACACACACACACACACACACACACACACACACACAGCTTGGAGAAGTCAAATCAAGAATGTTAGAAGAACTCAATGAAGATGATTAATTAACACAGATAAGGAATGTTAAATTATAATGCATCTATGGACTAAGAAGCCAATATTTAAAGAAGTGACTTTCATAACTATTTGAAAAGTTAGTTACATATGAACACACATGTGTTTATGCATTTTTTTACCCTAAACCCATCACCTCTCTGTTACAGACAGCATAGGTCCTGTGGAATCACAAATGGTTGTTATTGATCATAGTTCTTACAGCTTTCAAAATTTTTTTATAGAGTTATTATTAATCATTCTTTTTAGACTTAGGAAAGTTTTCACAATTGTTCATTTTTATAATATAAATTGTTTTTCTGGTTCTGTTTACTTCCTTCTGACTTTGTTCAGACATGTCTTTCCTTGTCTTTTTGAAATAATCTATTTCCTCATTTCAGTAAGAATAGTCCTGTACCACATTCATATTTATATACCACAATTTATTTAGCCATTCCTCAATTGATGCCCAGTCCTTTAGTTTCCAGGAGTTTTTCTGACATCACAAAAAAGGGTTACTATAAGTATTAAAGGTCCTCTTTCTCTTACTTTTGTTTCTCTTTTGGTTTTAGACCTAGTAGTTGTATAGCTAGGTGAAAGGGCATGAATTGTTTAGTAACATTTCGTGCATAATTTCAAATGCCAGAATGACTGTATCCATTCACCGTCAAATAACAGTGCATCAGTGTGATTGGATTTTACAGCCTAATGTTGAAAATATAAATATTACTCTAATACAATAATACATAATAAAAACATATTGACAGGGTGTTTTGTGAGGTTTGAAGATCATAAGGGAGCAGTAGGTTGAATTCTAATTAAATGTAATGCCAGGCAATGGTTTGCTGAAATAAAGCATTTTTCCAATTAAAATTTATCCTGTTAATTTTGTCACAATATTCTAGCCTGCTGAGATTTAAAAAAAAATAATACTAATTCTATCATCCAAGGCATGAGGCATTCCTTCCAGCATTACACAATACATGAATTTGATAAACATGTCTTCTCTGTCTTCATCCAAGTTGCTGACAAAAATGTGAATAGGACAGGACCAATGACAGAACTTGGTAGGGTGCCACTGGGTATCTTCCAGCTTGAAATGTATCTTTTATCAAACACTCTTTTAGTAAATTGTTTAACCAGCTATGAATCCATCTAACTTTATTATAATCTAGAAAACTTTTCTCCATTTTATGTCTAACAAAATAAAAACTGGGTCAAATGCCTTTCTGAAATACTGAATATATGTGTGTATGCATACACACATATGTATGTATATATGTATGCATGTGTGTTTTCTACTCAGTTATACCAGTTCACTTACATGAATACATCATGGATCTGTGTTTCTGTTGGTTTAGAAATTTCCTCCACTTCTGAAGATTTCAACCCTCTCTAACTTTCAACCCTCTCTAACTTGCCATCTTAGCAAGTTGCCTGAGTGAAGGTAAGAGACTTGCCCAAGGCCATACAGCTAGTAATTAAATATCAAAGGTGAATTTTGAACCCAGGTGTTCCTGACTCCAAATCTATCCACAAAACCTAGTTTGTTTATCCAAGGTGAAGCTGCCATCTTAGCAAGTTGTCTGAGTGAAGGTAAGAGACTTGCCCAAGGCCATACAGCTAGTAATTAAATATCAAAGGTGAATTTTGAACCCAGGTGTTCCTGACTCCAAATCTATCCACAAAACCTAGTTTGTTTATCCAAGGTGAAGCTGCAAATATGTAAATGATCTTCCATTTCTTCAGTTAGAAAATCCCTTTACCATTCTGATGAAAATCCAATAGTAGATAAGTCTTAGAGATTTCCTTGAGGCAAAACAGAGATTTATGGTTATGTCCAGTTTAGAGGGGTAGTGAATGTTAATGCCAAGATCCCAATTCAAAGACCAGGATGTTATCCATAATGGCACATTTCCTCTTATAAGTATAAATTATAAGTTACGAATATTTATTAAGTGACTTGAAAACTAAAATTAGTTTATTTTGATCTCCAGGGACAAATTCTAGCTTGGTAGTCTGATATCACCAACTCCTTTTTGGTATGTATTCACAAAGTTTATCAAATAATTTGATCAACAATTTTACATATGGTAGGAATCAATGCCTGAAGCATATAATTTCTGGAATTCCATTCTATTTTAAAACTTAGAAGAATTTTTTTTCCATCTTCAGCCTTTAGGCACCTCTCCCAGTCTATAACTTCCCAAAGTGGACCAGTTCCTCACTCTCATTTGTACACTGGCATCTAAACCATTTGGGTCTAAAAAGGACAATTCAGTTTTCAGAGTTAGGTATACTCTCTCCACACTAATCTTGACTTCCTATAATAACATTTTTAAAATTCCATAGAACTTTTAGGTTTATAAAGTGATACACATATTAAATACACACACGTATACAGAGAGAGAGAGAGACAAAGAGAGAGAGAGAGAGATTTTTAAGATAAATGTGTGTTATAAATTTCATTTGATTCTTATAGCAATCCTATGGGGAAGATGCTATTATTCCTCCCATTTCTCCTAAAAAATTAGGATTTTTTCAGATGAAGAAATTCAGCTTTAAGAGAGGTTAAGATATGCACCTGGTAAACATGAGGCAGGATTTGAGCTCACATCTAAATGATTCTAAGTCCAGCACACTATTCTATGTTATTGAATACATATATATAGATATGAGCAGTGGCTAACAGGCTCTTAAAGTCTTTCAGAGATAGACAGGATAAATTATATAATCACTGGACCCATGATTTAATTGATTAAAAAGAATTTCTAGGTAAGCAAACTACCAATGTAGGCTGTTGCATATATACACATTTTATACCCATAGATACATATTCACACACACAAAAGTAATTTTTTTTTTCTTTTTGGAGGGAGAAGGCAGGGCAATTGGGGTTAAGTGAGTTGCCCAAGGTCACATGGCTAGTAAGTGTTAAGTGCCTGAGGCTGAATTTGAACTCAGGTCCTCCTGACTCCAGGGTTGGTTCTCTATTGACTGTATCACCTAGCTGCCCCAAAATAATTTTCTTAAAGACTAATTTTCCCCCTTTACATATTCTTTTATCTTTAGTTTTGGATGCTGAAGAGAAGGCTGCAGGGAGTAGAAGAAAAGAGAAATTTGGGGGGATGTGTGGGAACTTGGGAAAAAATGGAAACAAAAGACCCTGGGGTTTAGGATTTTTACTTTTTCTTTGTCACTCATATTTACTGGATGCACTAGAAGGGGGATATGCTCTGATTCAGGCCAAGATCCCTGCTCTCCTGTGAACTTCCAAAGAGCCCTACTCCCATTTGATGTTTATACTCTTAATCACTCCTCTCTTTCTCTTTAAAAAACAAAAAAGGCAGGAAAAAAAGAAAAGGGATAAAAAGTAAGGCAGACCAGAGACAAAAAAAAAAAAAAAGAAAAAAAAAAGAGTAAAGGAAGAAGAGATGGCAAAAGGAGAAAGGTCCAGAACTAGTGTGTATATGTGAATGTGGGCATGAAAGTGAGATACCTATCATTTGTGCAGGTTTGCGTAGCCCTATTCATTAACTGATTTGTTCTTCACAATAACTTTGTGACATAGGTGAGGTAGAGAGTAACATCTGTGGCTTAATGGATAGTATAAGTCTCTGCCACTCTATGTACAAGGCTCCATGCTATACGATGAGGCAACAGAGATTAAAAATAAAAAAGTTCCTGACCTCAACGAGCTTATGCTTTCCTGTGTTGGGTAGACAGAACATGGCTATGGAGTCAGGAAGACCTGAGCTCAAATCTGGCCTCAGACGCTTACTAGCTGTGGGACCCTGGCCAAGTCCCTTAATCCTGCTTGCTTCAGTTCCTCATCTGTAAAATCATCTGGGGAAGGGAAAAGCAAACCAATCCATTATCTTTGTCCAGAAAACTCTAAATGGGGTCACCGTGAGTCAGACAGGAATGAAACAACTAAACAACAACTGATATAATTTCCCAAGTAAAGACAAGGAAATTTATTAAGAAGGGGAAAGTATTTTTTAGTAAGCCTTGAAGAAAGTTAAGGCTGTACAAATGTGTGGAGAAAAGGAGCCAGAGTTTTCAGTCTTAAGCACACTAGGACAGTTTGGCTAGAATGGAATGAACGTGGGGGGAATTAGGAAACCAAGACATAAAAATGAAGACCTTGCACAAAGGAACAAAGCCAGTGTCATTTGCCCTCCAAATTTTTTAAAGGTGACAAATTTTATTTTTAAAAGTATAGGTTGTATTTTTTCTTTAACAATGGCGGGAGATGACATTTGGAAGCATGAGAAACAATATGGCAAAGCAGATAGGCCTTTGGATTAGAGTCAAGAGGACCTGGATTAAAATTCTGCTTCAGTTACTGACTGGTAGTGTGACCTTGGCCATTTCATTTAAATTCTCTGTACCTTATTTTTCTCATTTGCAAAATGTAGGAAGTGAATTTCATGAACTTTATTTTTTAAAATATTCCTTTTTTATTTTTTTTAATTTTTTTTAAATTTTATTTTAGTTTGCATCATTCATTTCCACAAGATTTTGAGTTACATATTTTCTCCCCCTCTTTCCCCAAACAACACCCCAAAAAAGCCATCCCAGTGTGTCCCCCCGTCCCCCAGTCTATTCTCTCCTATGTCACTTTTCGGTAGGGCAGGATGGATCT
>JAQQSV010005456.1:0-14536 GCA_028646515.1 Pseudochirops corinnae | reverse complement strand
AACTTGAGATACACAGGCACTGTGGTTGGGAGATCCATCCTGCCCTACCGAGAAGTGACATAGGAGAGAATAGACTGGGGGAGGGGGGACACACTGGGATGGCTGTTTTGGGGTGGTGGGTGGGGGAAAGAGGGGGAGAAAATATGTAACTCAAAATCTTGTGGAAATGAATGATGCAAACTATAATAAAATTAAAAAATAAATAAATAAAATAAAATAAAATAAACACACACACACACACACACAAAAAAGATTATTCATCATTCTGGTTGCTTTACTTCAGACCAGTAGTTCTCAGGTGTGGTCCATGTACCCTCTGGAGGTCCCTGAGACCTTTTCTAGAGCTCTTTGGGATCAAAACAGTTTTCCTAGTAATCTAGACATGATTTTTCTTTTAAAATACTTCTCCCTTTTCCAACTACATATCTTTATGATGTTGAATTTTCTTCATATGTTTCAACTAAAATAACATATTACAACAGACTTGATGTAGAATATTCAGTTATCTTTTATTAAGCTAGACATTAAAGAGATTTGCAAAAAAAAATTTATGAAACAATCCTATGATTCTCACTATTTTTTGTTTTTGAAAATACAGTTTTTCATAAAATGGGTTATTTATGTTAACAGTTGATTATAATTGTTTCAAAATAAATTTCTATATTGTTAAATGTATCTTTTAATTCTTAATACAATAAATGTCAACAAAATTTCTTTGGGAGCCTCAATATTTTCTAAAAAGTGTAAAGAGATACTGAAATCAAAACATCTGAGAAGCCCTGCTCTAACCATTTTCTAGTTTATCACTGTCATTCCTAATCTATGGCACACAAAACTCTCCTCTACACCATGTTGCAGAAGTGGTCTGATCAAGGGCAAGGATGGCAGAATGATCAGTGAATTGATTAATCAACAGATATTTATTTAGTACTTCTTGTATCCAGGCCCCACCATTTCCTTACACCAGAAACTAAGACTTTTATAACACAGCCCATGATATCATTAACTATTGTGAATGCTGTGTCATGCTGTTGATTCATGTTGAGTTTGAAATCCTCTTAAATGTTGATATCTTTTCTAGAAAAGCTATCTTGCCATTACCACCCATTCCATACTTGTGCAATTGACTTTCTAATCCCAAGTATATGAGTTTATACTTTTCTCTATTCAGTTTAATCTTGTACTCTGCCTAAACCTATCAACATCTTCCTGGATCCTCATTCTGCCATCCAATGTATTTGCTATCATTCCTAGGTGCATGATATCAATAGACTGGATAAATATCTAAGCCTTTATCCAAGTCATTGATAGAAATGTAAATTGTTTTTATTGTTATTTGTCTTTCACTTGCTGGAGGAAAATCAATGATATCAAGAAGGTGATGTCTTGACTTGCAAGTGAATTGGGTTTAAACAACGTAGGACTGTACAAAGTCACCAGCCTCGCTCTCTCTCCTCTGATGCCATCTGGGTCCAGTGGCAAAAAATAGATCAAGACAACTGGAGATGGCTCTGGATGCACTGAGAGACCTTGACCTTTTTAAACTAAGGTCTTTCCCAGGTCTCAGTTTGTCTGAGGCAATGTTCATTCAGTGATTAAGGCCAGGTAATAAATGAGTGACAGAAATTTAAATAGCACAGGACCAACCACAGATCACTAAGATGCTTTGCTGAAGATTTCATGTCAAGTTGACATCAAATCATTAAAGACTATTCTTTGAGTCTGGCTATACAGACAGTCCCAAATGTATATAACTACTATTCTCTTACCCAACTCTCTTCCTTTTTCCATAAGAATGCCATGAGATTCTTTATCAGACCTTTTGCTAAAATATAGGTAAACTATGCCTATGATGGTCTCCTCAATTTACCACTTTAGTGACTGTGTTAAAAACAACAACAACAAGTAATACAGGTTAGCATGACCTGTTCATGATGAAGCCAAGTCATCTGTCTCCAAATGTTCATTAATCATCCCTTTAATAATCCATTCTAGATTTTTTTCCAAGCTGTAAGATCATATACATACATACATACATACATACATACATACACACACACACATATATAGACAGACACTGGGAATGTTATGTAATGAATAGATGTATGAGATATTCAGAAGGAAAACTCAATGGGACTTGGTCTCTGAGTGTAGAGGAAGAAAGAGAAATCAATAATGATTACAAAGCTTTCATTTTAGATGACATAGGATCATCATGTAGTTTAATACTTTTGTAAGGGTGTGGTGTGGTGTGTGCATATGTGTGTGTTATTTTGCCCATATAGGTTACATGTGTCCACATGGATCTGTCTAGATATGGCTCACAGAAATACAAGGTTAGATATCTATAAAGTTTCTTCCTTCCATGTTTTTCTAAGGGAGATTTTGATTCCTGCCAATAGGGGAAGCAGGAGATTATAGACAGAGCCTGGTCACTCCACTCTCTTCAGAGAGAAAGGGAGCACTAGGCTAGAATTATAGCTATATTCTCCCTTAAATATTGTTACTCTAAAGGAAATAATTATCATATTCAAGGTGTTGTCCTGATCACTATCTCTTAACAGGGAAAAAGATCCCCAAGCTAGTCAGATCTAAATAATTGGAAAAATATCAGTTGCTTATGGCTAGGCCAAGCTAATATAACAAAAATGGCATGGCAATTCTACCTAAATTAATTTACTTATTCAATGCCATACCAATCAAACTGCAAAAAAAAATTTTATAGAGCTAGAAAAAATAATGACAAAATTTATCTGAAAGAACAAAAGGTCTAGAATATCAAGGGAGTTAATGAAAAGAAATTCAAGGGAAGGTGGCCTAGCTGTACCGGATCTTAAACTATATTATAAAGCAGCCATCATCAAAACTACTTGGTACTGGCTAAGAAATAGAGTGGTGGATAAGTGGAATAGGTTAGGTACACAAGACACAGTAGTCAAGACTATAGCAATCTACTGCTTGATAAACCCAAAGACCCTAGCTTCTGGGATAAGAACTCACTATTTGACAAATACTGTTGGGAAAACTGGAAAACAGTATGGCACAAACTGAGCATAGACCAACATCTTATACCATATACCAAAATAAAGTCAAAATGGGTACATGATTTAGATATAAATGCTGATACTACAAGCAAACTGGGAGAGGAATAGTTTATCTGTCAGATTTATGTGGAATGGAGGAATTTATGACCAAACAAGAGATAGAGAACGTTACAAAATGCGAAATGTATAATTTTGATTACATTAAATTGAAAGATTTTTGCACAAACAAAGCCAATGCAATAAAGATTAGGAGGGAAGCAGAAAACTGGGAAAAAATTTCTGCAACCAGTTTCTCTGACAAAGGCCTCATTTCTAAAATATATAGAGAAGTGAGTCAAATTTATAATAATACAAGTCATGGGGTGGCTAGGTGGTGCTGAATAGAGTACCCACCCTGGAGTCAGGAGGACCTGAGTTCAAATCCAACCTCAGACACTTGATACACTAGCCATGTGACTTTGGGCAAGTCACTTAACTCCAATTGCCCTCCAAAAAGAAAAAAAATACAAGTCATTCCCCAATTGATAAATGGTCAAAGTATATGAACAGGAAGTTTTCAAATGAAGAAATTAAAGCTATCCATAGTCATATGAAACAATGCTCTAAATCAGTATTGCTTAGAGAAATGCAAATCAATACAACTCTGAGGTATCACATCACACCTAACAGATTGGCTAACATAACAAAATAGATAAATGAAAAATGTTGGAGACAATGTGGGGAAATTGGTAAACTAATGCATTGTTGATGGAATTGTAAACTCATCCAGCCATTCTGGAGAGTGATTTGGAATTATGCCCAAAGATCTATAAAACTGTACACATACCATTTGACCTAGCAATACCATTTCTAGCTCTGTATCCCAAAGAGATCATAAAAATGGGAAATGGACTCACATGTACAAAAATACTTATAGCAGCTCTTTTTATAGTGGCAAAGAATTGGAAATTGAGGGGAATGTCCATCAATTGGGGAATGACTGAACAAGTTGTGGTACATGAATGTAAGAATGTAATGGAATACAATTGTGCTATAAGAAATGATGAGCAAGCAGACTTCAGAAAAACCTGGAAAGACTAGTATGAACTTGATGCTAAGTGAAATGAGCAGAACCAGGAGAACACTGTACACAGTAACAACTACATTGTGTGATGACTGACTTTGATAGACTTAGCTCTCCTCAGCAATGCAAAGATCCAAGACAACACCAAAAGACTCATGATGGAAAATGCTATCCACATCCAGAGAAAGAATTTTGGAATCCAAATGCAGATGGAAGTATACTATTTGCTCTCCTTTTGTTGTTTTGTTTTGTTTCTTCTTTCTCGTTTCTTCCATTTGTTCTAATTCTTCTTTACATCAAGACTAATGTGAAAATATGTTTAATATGAGTTGCATGCCATCTTAGGGAGGGGGAAGGAGAGGGAGAGGAAGAAAATTTGAAACCAAATAGCAAAGACAGCAATGGACTTTCAATTGAAAGTCAATAGCAGAAGAGAAGGTACACCTATGAGAATATATCAGACAATACAGAGTGAATGAACTCTCCCATTGGGAGTGAGATAACTCAGTTCAACCAAGAGAGTTTCAGATCTCACCCAAGGAGAAATTCCCTAAAATCTTTAGTACAGTAAGCTAGGTGATAGGGATGTGATAGAGGTGCTATCTCCTCTACATGTCAGTTTCTCTCCCTGGGTCTCTCTTCCTTCCAGAACCTGATGAGAATATGGAACTATGTATCTCATATCTTGAAGCTAGAACCCAAAAGACCAGCATCTCTCCTCTCTCAAGCTTTCACTAAACTCTCACCTCACACAGGCATCCATTCAATACATGGAGCATTGAATAGTCATTCTCCACTGATGAAGAGAATCCCATGCAAATGGGCTTTAAGGCATGCAACACCTTGATGGACTTTTTGAACTTAAGAACCAAGAGTAAAGGTAGTACTCACACCAATGCAGATGGATTCTCATGGATGTCTTCTTATCTTGGGAAATTCTTGTCCATAAATCTTTTATAGTGTAGCTATACCCAAGGGGCCTTTCTGTAGGTCTTTTAATATTGAGTGGATACTAGTGCCTCTGAGATTATTACATTTTGTTCTCACTACACAACCAACCCACCCACTTTTCAGTTGTTAGATGTCCATATTGGTGCCTCTAATATATCTCTCCCATAACCCACTCTAGTCTTAACCTCTCTCCCAAAAGGGGTAAAAAGTTATTCCCTCTTAGGAAATGGGTTCTTATTCAATTGCTTACTCCTATCTGAACTGACTCCATGAGCTGGTGACATCAGCTTTTTAAGGGGTCATCAGGAACATGGCCAATCTTTGTCCAGCCAATAGTACTGTCCCTTCCATTTAATCAAGGAACTGCTTTAAACTTCATTAAGGAGTGAAAAGTTACAAACTCTTCCTTACAGTTAAGCATTTCATTATCTGCCTCTTACTTTAATTAGGACTAGGTAGAAACCAAATTATATTTGTATATACATATGTATGTATATATGTGTATATATAATGTACATATATATGGGGGTGCAGGTATGGATGGATTAGGTAGGTAGGTATGTAGGTAGATAGGTGGATGGATGGATAGATAGATAGATAGATAGATAGATAGATAGATAGATAGATACAGAGATGCAGAGATGCAGAGATACAGAGATGGAGACAGAGATAGAGACAGAGATAGAGATAGAGATGTTTCTGTACTTCTTAGGCTAGGCTAGGTGTCAGAAACCAACTCTCCTACACATATACATAACATACATATTGATTTCTGACCAATGCTCCAATCCAGGAAGCCACACACACACACACACACACACACACACAAGATTTACATAGATAAACATACACACTTTAAGATTTACTAAATATTTTCCTCACAACAACCCTGGGAGCTAGATACTGCAAGCATCATTATCCCCACTTTACAGATGAAGAAATAGAACAAGAGTCACATAACTAGCAAGTGTCAGGGCCAGGATTCAAACCATGGTCTCTCCTGATTCAAAGTCCATTCCTCTTTTTATGACAAAATTTGAGAGGCATCCACATAGAAGTTGAAGCCATTGGTGTCTGGAATCAGCTGCATGTGAGAAGGAGATAACAGAGTCTTATTTTTCAGAAGGAAATCATCATGACTGGGAAAGCCTAAGAAAAATTAACTTACAGTCTGAATCTCAGGGACGTGATGAGACATATGGCTCTTGGACGTTTCAACTGGATACATTCAGACTAGTTTCTAAAAGACCTGCAAAACTGTTAGCTAAGATTGGGGGGGGGGAAGTGGGATGTATTCCACAAATCTGGAGATTTTGTAAAAATCAATAATTCCTCCCATATCTTTTATTCAACACAGTTTTGGTGAGGGATTTAAGTATAGCACTGATCACTTCCTGGCGAGAAAGTACCCTGTGTTCACCTCAAGGCACCTCTTCTTCCAAGAAAATGTCAATTAATCCTGCCAGTCCACTCATAAAGCTCTGATTCAGAACAAGCAGAAGAGCTATGCAGAAACATGTGTCAATTGACTGTATTCCAGGAACCACCAATCAATGTCGAAATCTGCTTTTAGGACTTAAGAAAAGGTCTAGAACCATAAAACTGCCTGAAATTAATGATAGAGTGGGGATTTTCCAAGTGTCACCAAGACAAATGATAATGGAATCCTTGAGTCCACTTCCTTCTGTTCAAATACGCATAAACTCAATTCTTCAAAGTTCCAAATTATTTCTTTTGCTGCTTCACTTTTCTACATGCCTAATGATGACATCATTAGGGCTGAAATTGTGAAATGAAATGTAAAAGCCCTTTCTTTTAAGTCTTCTCCAGAACAGAGAAAAACACCTCCCCAGTCAGTTCTCTTGAAACTAAAAACTCAGTCAAAGGAGCACTTGGAGTCCATTCTTTATCTCAGACATGTGAGTAACTGACAAACTTTGTTAAGTGTGAGTTCTCAGCTGCCTTGAATTATGGGGCTAGAGTCAAACTCTCCGGAAACACTTTGTTTCTCTTCTTTATGTTCAACTATTCTTTGGCTTTCTGCTTGCTTGGGGATCCAGATTTTTTTCTGAGACTAATTTAATTCAATCGAACAAGTCCTTCTTGGACACTTCTGTCAGTTTGGGGTGTAGGAGGGTTTGATTATAAGAAGGAAAGAAGAAAGATGTCGTTTCAGAGATTTTTGTTTTAAAACTAGTTGGGGTTTTTTTTAAACTAAAGCAAAAAAGCATAGAATTTTATAACTAGAAGATATTAGCTGGTCTAACTCTTTCATTTTGTAAATAAGAAAACTACAATCTAATAAAAGAGAATGACTCAGTGAGAGTTTAGTAGATAGTGAGTTTGTGATAGACAGAGGACTAGAATCCAGGTCTTCCGATTCCTGGTCCACTGGTTCAAAACAGCCACATTCTGCAAATTATGAAATATGAAAACATTCCCCAGAATATTTAATATTTCAAAATCTACATGGTAAGTTGAAGCCTTTTGACTTCTAAGATATTAACTAGGTTAACTTGTAATGTTTATATATAAAATGTAGTCACTATATTTATCTTTCATAATTATTGGTAGCTCATGTTTTTATGCCATTTTGTAACCATAAACCAAGGATTTTTAGAATTAAAACACATTGTGCCTTATTTTGTTTATATATCAGGTGTTATTTTGAAGAAAAATAATTTATTGGTCAAAATAGCATACATAAATGTGAAAAAAGTCATTCACTAAGTGACAGATTCAATTCAGTTTGATTGAAATCTATAAACATTTAAGTTTATATGGGCAAGGTGCTGTTCTAGGTGTTATGGAATAGAAAACTATGAAACCCTATCCTAGAGGAATTTACAGTCTAATGGGGGATGGAGCGGAGGAAGAGGAAAGGGTGGAGAGGAGGTGCAATGTGTACACAAGTGAATATAAAATACATACAAATTGCTAGTAACCGGTGGGATCAGCAAGGGCTCTTTACAAAATTATAGAAGTCATAGCATATTAGATCTGGGAAAGATGTTAAAACCATGTGTTTGTGTTCCAAGAGCCTTGGGATTATATACTTAGGAATTTTTCCTTCCTACCTCCCCCTTTCTCTTTGGGGAGAAAAATCCATTTAAGAATTATATATAGTCAAACAAAGGAAATTCTCACACCCACCACATTCAAAAAGGAAGCCTTTTCTTGGACATAGCAATTGTGTGAATTAATTTTGCTCCACTATGCACATTGTGTTGCGGTGGCTAGGTGGCTCAGTGAATAGAGCACCGGCCCTGGAGTCAGGAGTTCCTGAGTTCAAATCCAGCCTCAGACACTTAATACACACACACACACACACACACACACACACACACACACACACACACAAACTAGCCGCGTGACCTTGGACAAGTCACTTAACCCCAACTGCCTTACCTTCCCCCCCTCCAAAAAAACAAAACAAGACTATGCACATTGTGTCTATCACTTCTGTCTCCTCGCAGAGGTGGATAGTATAGTCATTATCAGTCTTGTGCAATCATCACTGGTCTTTTCCTTGATCAAAGTCCTTAAGTCTTTCAAAGTTATTTGTCCATACAATGTTATGTTATGGTATAAATTGTTCTGCTTCAGCTCAGTTCACCCTATTTTGGAGCTTACAAGTCTCCCCAGTTATTTTGCTGAAACCAGCCCTTTCATGACCTCCTACAACACTATATATTCATGTCCATTCATATACCAAAGTTTGTTCTGCCATTTCCTAATTGATAGGCATCCCCTTGCTTTCCAGTTCTTTGCCATCATAAAAAAAAATTGCTATTATGGTTACATTTTCCTCTTTCTTTGATTTATTTAGGATACAAACCTAATAGTTGTATCACTGGGTAGAAGAATATGTGTATTGTAATGACTCTGAGGGCCTAGTTACAAATTGCTTTCCAGAATGACTGGACCAAGTTCTGGCTCCACCATCATTATACTTGTTTTCTGGTAAGCCTGTCAGTCTGATAGGCGTGAAATGGAACATCAGAGTTGCATTAATTTATATTGCTCTTGTCATTAGTGTTTTGGAGGGTTTAATTTTTCAAATGGCTATTTAAAGCTTGGATTACCTCCTTTGAAAACTGCCTGTTCATATCCTTCCTTTGACCAGTTATCAAATGAGGAATCACTCTCAATTTTACAAATTTCAATCAATTCTTTATATAGCTTGGAAATGAGAGCTTTATCAGAAAACTCATAGCAAAGCCTTTTTTCCCCTAGTTCAAGGCTTCCCTTCTAATTTTTAGCTGTCTTGGTTTTGTTTATATAATTTTTTTAAATTTTATGTAATCGAAATTGTCCATTTTATCTTCTGTGATCCTCTCTGTTCTTTATTTAGTCATGAACTGTTTCCCTGTCCATAGATCTGAAAGGTAATTTTTTTTCTTTCACACCTAATTTGTTTATGACATCACCCTTTACGTATAAGTCAAATATCCATTTGGAACTTGTCTTGGTATAGAGTTTGAGATGTTGGGTCCTTCCAGTTTTTCCTGCAGGTTTATCAAAGAGTGAGTTTTCTTACTCCAGTAGCTAGGATCTTTGGGCTTATCAAACACTGTGTTAATTTACTTCTATATGCTATATACCTAATCTGTTCCATTGATCAACCTATTTCTTAACTAATAACAAATCATTTTGATGATTACTGATTTGTAGCATATTATGCAATCTAGTCCTTACTTAGTCTGCTTCCTCCTCGCTTTTTTTTATTATTTCCCTTGAGATTCTTGACCTTTTTGTTCCTCCATATGAACTTTGTTATTGTTTTTTCTAGTTTTTAAAGTAATCCTTTAGTAGTCTGATTGATATGGCATTTAATAAAGTAAATTACTTTGGTTAGTATTTTCATTGGCTTTGTCTACCTGGTATAATCAATATTGCTCCAATGATTTAGCTCTGTATTACTACAAGGAGTTCTATCATTGTATTCATTAAGTTATTATGTGTGTCTTGGTCTTGGTAGGCAAAATCCCAAGGCTTTTGTAGTCTGTAGTTATTTTAGCTGGAATTTCTCAATTTTTTCCTGCTGTGCTTTATTGATATTATATAGAAATATTGATGATTTATGTGAATTTATTTTATACTGTGTAGCTTTGTTGGTTATGGTTTATCATACCTGCAAAAAGTAACAGTTGAGTTCCTTCTTTGCCCATACTTATCACTTCAATGTCTTTTTCTTGTATTATTGCAATTGTTAGCATTTCTAGCACTATACCAAATAGTAGAGGGGATAATGGACATCTCCTGATCTTTGGAAAGTCCTCTGGTTTATCCCCATTATGTATAATCATGGCTCTGGGTTTTAGAGAGATGCTATTTATTATCTTAAGGAAAGGCTAATTTATTTCTATGTTTTCTAGTGTTTTTAACTAAAATATATGTATCAAAAAACTTTCCAAATCAACTGATATAACAATTTGATTTTTGTTTTTCTTGTTGTTAATATAGACTAATCATGGTGAGAGTTTTCCTAATTTTGAAGCAACCCCGACTTTCTGGTATACTCCCATCTTGATTGTAGCACATCACTTTTTGACAGGCTACTGTAGTCTCTTAGCTGATATTTTGATTCTTGTGTCAATGTTTACCAGGATTTTTAGTCTATAGTTTTCTTTTTTGCTTCTTATTGGATATTAGGTACTGTGACCATATTTGTATCAGAAATGGAATTTGGAAAAACTATTTTTAATAATTCAGGCTATATTAGAATTAATTATTCTTTGAAAGTCTGATAGAATTTAGGTGTAAATCCATCTAATCCTAAAATGTTTTTTCCTTTGTGAGTTTACAGCTTGTTTAATTTCTTTTTCTGAGATTTGAGTTTTTTAATTCTTAATTTCTTATTTTCTTAATGTAAGTAATTCATTTTTTCTAAATATTCATCCATTTCATATAAGTTCAGTTTCATTGGCACATAATTGGACAAAATGTTTGCAATAATTTCTTTTACTTCTGCTTTATTTGACATAAATTCTCCTTTTTCATTTTTTATTTTGATGATTTAGTTTTTGTCTTTCCTTTTTAAAATCAAACAAGCTGTTATATCTTTTAAAAAATGACTGGGTCATTTATTTCCAATTTAGTCAATTATCCTTAAGTTTTGGAATTTCTATTATAGTGTTGATTGGGTTTCTTTTTTGTTTTGTATAGTTTTTTAGTTGTGGATTCAATTCACTGATCTGTTCCTTCCCTCTTTCGTTGACGTAAGTGTTTAGAGACATAATTTTTTTTCCCCTAAAGGAATGTTTTGCTGAATCCTAAAAATGTTGGTGTCTTGTACCATTATTGTCATTCTCTTTAATGCAATTAGCTATTGTTTCTATGATTTGTTCTTTGACCCACTACTTCTTCAGGATTAAATTACTTACTCTACAATTAATTTTTAATTCTTTCTTCAAAAGTTTTCATGGAATATAATTTTTATTGCATTATGGCCGTAAAAGTTGTGTTTCTTCCTTGGAATCATATAACTTGAGAAAGTTAGAGATGGAATTGATGTCAATGCTCATCTCATCCATTTTCTTAGTTTTGCATAAGAAAACTTAAAGCCCAGAGAGGAAAGGAACACACAATATGCAAGTAGTAGCATGAGGGATGAAACCCAAAAATCTTTTTATTTTTTATTATCTTTTTGGAGGAAAGAAGGCAAGGCAATTGGGGTTAAGTGACTTGCCCAAGGTCACACAGTTAGTTAAGTGTCAAGTGTCTGAAGCTGGATTTGAACTCACATTCTCCTGACTCCAGAGCTGGTACTCTATTCATTGCACTACCTAGCTGCCCCACAAAATTCTTTTTAATAGTTGACCTTCATTTCTCCCCAGGCCTTCATCCCTACTCCACATCTTTAGGAAGGAACATATTTGTTCTGCCACTTAGACATTTGCATTTTCAGATTCATTTCTCCACACTGAAAGATGATTTTTGACTCTCCTGAAAAATATTTTCAGCATCACAGGAAGATATTTTTGAGGCAACTGGGATTACTCAAGAACTGTAAAATCATACAAGGCAGGGAATTTTTCTTCTGGGTTTTAGGCTATTGCCAACTATTATTTGGAGGTGTTACACCTTGTTTTCTTTAACCTCCCCACAACCTTTCAGGTGATAGAGAAGGTCCAGGAGATCCAGGATCATTAGATTTCGAATTAGAAGGCACCATAGATATCATTTGTCCCAACCCCCTCATTCTACATTTGAGGAAAATAAGACCCAGAAAAGTTATATCACTTGCCCAAAGACCCGCTAGTGGTAGCTCAGAGCAGGAACTCAAACTTGAGGCAGCTAGCTGTCACAGAGGATAGGACCCCGCCCCCCCCAGGCTCCAGTCAGGAAGCACTGAGTTCAAATCAGGCCTCAGACACTTACTAACAGCTGTGTAACCCTGGTGAGTCTCTTAACTTGTGTTTGCATCAGTTTTCTCAACTGTAAAATGGGGATAACAACATCGCCTGCCTTCCAGGGTTGTTGTGAGGATCGAATGAGATAATGCTTGAAAAGCACTGAGCACTTAGCCTGACACATACATGTCACTTAATAAATACGTGTGTCCTTCCTTCGGTCCAAACACCTTGACTCCAAACCTCGTGCTCTTCAGTAGTTTGTGGGGTTTGAGGTAGGGAGCTGGGCATCTTTGCCAAAATCTGGTCTCTTCTGCTTCCTTGAGTGTTACTATGCCTCTGTATTAGCCTCTGTAGTAAGGAACCCACTCTGATTATAAAATCAGAAGGAAAGCGTTCTCCCTTTGCTGCTGTTGGTCAGTTATTCTTCAGTTGTGTCTGACTCTTTGTGACCCTTTTGGGGGTTTTCATGCAAAAGATACTGGGATGGTCGGCCACTTCCTTGTCCAGCTCATTTTATAGATGAGGAATTGAAACAAACAGGGTGAAGTGACTTGTGCAGGGCCACACAGCTAGCAAGTGTCTGAGGCTAGATTTGAACTCAGGTCCTCCTGACTCCAGATCAGTACGTTAGTCACTATGCTGTCTAGCTACCCCTTTTTTGCTGAAGAGTAGAATTTTTAAAATTCTGTTGTGGCGCCTGGCTCACAGTATTTCTCTTCTCCCCAATTACTGTCCTTATACTCAGGAACTTCAATATACCTATTGATACCCCCCTCAAACACTTTTTCCTCTTAGTTCCTCATCTTACTCATTTCCCATCCCAACTCATATAGAGATGGTCATATTCTCTATTTTTCCATCACCCACAAATGCTCAACTTCTGTGTTTATGATCTCTGAAGTTACTTTATCTGATCACAATGTCATCATTCCACCTCTCCCTCTTCCTTGCAATCTGAAGCCATCTTCTTCATCTTCCTTTTGATTTTGGCTGGGAATTCTCTCTACCACTTGGGACAGGCATACCCATCTATAAGGTGTGAGCCACAATGACTGTAGGTCAAAGACAGAAAGCTGAGGGTGTGGGGGAGAGGTTGGAAATAGAGAATGGAAAGAAAATAGATTCAAAAATAGGAAACCTCATGTAAATATTGGACTCCCTGAAAATTAGAATGGTTCAAACAAAACTCAACTATTCAATGAGATGAAAAGAAACATTAGAATAAAATCAATATTGAAAAAAATAAAAGTAATGTATCTCCCATTAAAAGTAACTCCTATTTTAAAAACTGGCCTGTAAACAGGTAAGGAGAAATCATTTAAGGATCATTTCTAAAAAAGCATAATCAGAAAAAAACATGGATATCATATTTCTTTGAGAAATGATTAAAAATGCCCAGATATACTGCAAGTGGAAATAGAAATAATCCACCAGTCAGCTCTTGAAGGAAACTCTTAAAGGAAAATTCCAAGAAATGCCCCAGCCAAAATACAGAGTTTCAATAACAAAGATATTGATATCTGACAAGGAGCCAGAAAGAGAAAGTTCAAGTACCAAGGAACTTCACTTGGGATCACACAAGGCTGGGTGGCACTCATTATAAACAAGATAAAAATCTAAGGATACAATATTTTTTTAAAAAATACAAAAGAATACAACTAAGAATAATTTATCCTATAAGATATATATCCTATAATCCCATTAGAAAAAAATGAACCCCTATAAGAATAAAAGAACTTTAATTACTTCTGATGAAACACCAGAATTAAGTTGAAACACTGAATTTCCAACAGAGGACTCAAAATAAATCTAGAAACTTAAATACATCTGAGAGATTATAGGAGACTAAATGATGATAAAGTGCTTGCATTCTAGTAGAGAGAGAACAGACAAGCATCCCTTTAGAATCCTAATATAAAGGTAAAAGAATTGAAAAAGTCAAACAGAGAGATTACAATTGATTTGATGGTTTGATTGGTTGATGATCTTGAAAGGAAGGAAAAAGGAGGGGACAGGGAATACATTCAAAGAGAAATGAGGAAGAAGTAGGTGGAACTTATAATGTCTCATAATTTCTGTGTGTATCAAGAGGAGTATGACCCAGCAATACCACTTTTGGG